>PVLD010000549.1:0-272100 GCA_004027595.1 Dinomys branickii | reverse complement strand
AAAAAAAAAAAAAAAAAAAAAAAAAAAAAAAAAAAAAAAAAAAAAAAAAAAAAAAAAAAAAAAAAAAAAAAAAAAAAAAAAAAAAATAAAACAAATAGGAGGCCAGGTGTGGTGGCACATACCTGTAATCCCAGCATGCAGGAGGCTGAGGCAGGAGAATCACTGCAAGTTTGAGGCCAGCCTAGACTACAAGTGAGTGCAAGACCAGCCTGAACTATGGAGCGAACACTTGTCTCAAAAAGACAAAAAAATAAAATACATATATGTGTGTGTGTGTATATATACACATACATACACACATACGTCTAAGTACATAAAATTCTCTTGGGGGGTACACTATAAATGTAGTTTGGTGTACAATTTAGGAACTCCAAAAATCAGCCTCTCAAAGCAGATATATGCCAAATGGAAAACCCTGGTATACATCTACCAGCACAGTACCCTGAAAATCTGAAGATGATCTCCCTGGGAGTGTGCACAGGCTGTCTATAAGAAGGCAGGAGACACTGCGACTCACAAAAGCAGAGCTCTGTGGAGGGGTGACTAGTAGACCAGCAGGAGCCATAATGAAAGAGTCATGGTTTGTTAATAGGATCACTAACGTTACTTTATTAGCACGTGTTAGCAGAACATGATGCTGACGTTCCTTGTGGGGAACTGGTACTTGTACATAACACATCCTACTCCCTTTTGTCACCCCTTCCCTCCCCTCCCACACCCCTCCACCAACCCTTGCAAACATACTAACAATGGAGGCTTTCACTTCCATCTGTAACTCACCCTTGGCTTGATGATGCAGATTGTGAAACTCTTGAGCAATGATATCTGCCAGCTTCTCACACCACTTTTTTGACGGACAGAAAAGTAACACTGAATGGTTATCACGAACGGTCTCATAACATAAACTAACAACATGATCCTCATCTCCCTAGAAGAGAGAGAATTCCCACATCAGTTTAAATCGTTTATTTTGTTTCATAGGCAAGGTTTCTACGCTCAAAACAATAGTAAAACTAATTTTACTCAAGGACATCCTGAACTACATAGCAAGACTCAGGCTTGGTGGTGATGGGGGTGACCCTGTGGATTCAACCAGGGCCTGGGTGTGTGGTGATGGGGCGGAGGAGCCTGGCGGTGCACAGGGGAGATGCTGTGGACCCCACCAGACCCCCGAGGGCCTCAAGGGCTTGTCAGTGGGGTGCTGATCATAGTGTGCCTGGGCCCCTGTTTAGGTATTGTCATTGAGGTTGGGTGCTTTTCCACCTAATGTCATAGCAATTTGTGTGCACCCATGTTTGTTGTAGCATAATTTGAAGCAGCCATGTGAGAGCCTCAGGGAATGAAAAAACCAAAAAGTACAGTTATTATAAGGGGGAAGATGACTGATTGGTGGGACAACAACAGAGATGAGGGAGGAGAAAATTGATTAATTGCATGTGCCTTTATTTGTATAACTGAGTAACAAATGCACAGATAACATTATGTAATACAGAATCCATTGTTAATTCCCTACTATCTTCTCTATAATTTTGTATTTCCTGTATTGTTTTTGTGTTATTCTGGTTTATATCTGTTTGGTTGTTGGTCTGTTTCCATTCTTTTGTCTTTAAAATAAAAAAAAAGTAGGTATAAAAAAAAAAAAAAAAAAAAGACTCAGGCTAAAACAAACAGACCAAAAAAAACCCCTCAAATAAATGTAAAATACAATCATGAGATGTACTAAAAAACAGTTTTTACAGTCTTTTTATGATCTCATATTTGACAGAAATTTGACTAAGACCTGAAAGAAACATTTCCCTAAGAAATGACTTAGCTAAGATGTGAATGGGAGTGAGAAATATTACCTTGATAAAAGTAACACATTGTTCAGACAGAACAAAGAGCATGTGTGAGTGCCCTAGGCTGGCCCGCAACCTCCCCACAGTGGAAAACGTTAATCCGTGTAACGAATTCACACGTCCCTCTGCTCACCACTCATCTGTGTGCCAGATGCTTTTCTAGGAACTGAGGACGCAGCAGAGAGCAAAGCAGAAACGAGTTCTGTCCTCATACTGTCCTTACTCCAGTAGGAAGAGACGGAAAATAGCAAAAAGAAAGTAAAATTTATAATATGTTCAATTTTGAAATAGCACTAAGGAGAAAAATAAAACAGGGAAAACAATTAAGGACCATGAGAAGGACACTGTGATTTATACACGGTGTCCAGGACAGGTCTAAGAAAGTGACACTGGCTGAGCGAACCATCCTGATACCCGGAGAGAAGGCGCTGCAGACAAAGAGAACCAAGGGCGGAGACACCTGGCCCAGGGGAGAATGGCAAGGGGGTGGGAAGGGCACAGCAGGCACGCTCAGAGCACCCAGTGGGAGCAGCTCACACAGGGCTCTGCAGGCTGCTTGGAAGAGGTTGGCTTTGATTCTAAATGAAACAAGAAGCCGCTATAAGTTTTGAGCGAACAATGCGATCTGATGTTCATTTTAAATAGATCACTGAAAAATAAATAAATAAATAACTAGATCACTGGCTCCTTATTTAAGCAGAGACTGAAGGGAACAAGCAGAGAAAACTATTAGGAGGCTGTCTCAGTAATGCGGTTCAAGAGTGAAAGTCGTACAGATGGGGTGGAGGCATACACACGGTATCAGAAGAAAAGATTAACAAGTGAGCAAAAAACGTGTTCAACATACAAATGTATGGAGCGGCCAGGGCAAAGCCCGGAGGAATTCAGGGTGAAGAGCAAAGCAGCTGAGGAAGATTCCGTATCAAGTAAGCGGAGCCCACAAATCCGTATCTCTGAAGATACTGATACAAATGTAGCCCTACTCCCTACTCTAAAGTGGCCCTCAGCTCTTCAGTACTCAGAAGTACGAGCATGCATAACAATAGCAAGGGGTGGTGGCTCCCAGCGCTCGGGAGGCTGAGACAAGAGAATCACCGTGCGTTTGAGGCCAGCTTGGACTATACACTGAGTTCAAGACTAGCCTGGACTATGTATTGAGACCCTGTCTCAAAAAACTAGAAAGAAAACAAATGAACAAATAAAAATAGAAGACACCTTAGCCGAAGTTTCACACCTAAAATCCCAGCACTCTAGGAAGCTGAAATAGGAGAATCATGAGTTAGAGCCCAGTCTGGACAATCTAAAATTTAGTGAGAACCTGTCTAAAAATAAAACATAAATAAAACAAAATAAAATAAAAATGGGCTGGGGATATAGCTCGATGTGAAGGATATGGGTTCAATTCCCAGGACTACAAAAAACAAAAAAAGAAAATATCTCTCATTCAGGAGAAGTACATAACACTTCTTCAACCTTGGGCTTAAAAAACCAGGCTCAGGAAATAAAATACTGTCAACTAAAAATTTTAAAGTGTGGTCAAGGGAGGAGAAGGAGCAGTAAAAAACAAACAAGCTGTGATACATAAGCATACCAACTCCCCACAATGAATAGACGCAGAATATACACAAAAATGTACTAAAAACTGTTAAATTTTTTATTCAAAGATGAAAAATTAAAAATAAAAATAGTGTATTTAGGGGTCTGAGAGTGTGCTTTGTACTTATCAAACTCTTCTAAATGCTAGACAATTTTTTAAATTGTTTTTTGTTGTTACAATAGTACTAAATAATTACAATCCTATTTTATAAACAGATAGATTAGGAAGGTTTTGTAATTCAACCAACATCTCAGTCATAACAAGTATCTCTATTAAGACTCGGAGGCAGGACTGCCTACATCCTAAAATTAACTTCTTTTCATTCTATATACTATTTAGAATAACTACCATTAGTATAACTATTAAAAGGTTATTTTTCCACATCAAACTAATATAGGCTAAACCATAAGAAAATCTTTTCTTAGTTAAACATAAAAATTTACAAAATTGGGTACTTGTAAAATGTTTACATTGTATATCAGGAAATAATGATCATTTAAAGACACAACTATACTCCTGTCACCATCAACTCTTTAATATTAGCTTAATATTAATTCTAATGGATATATAAACTTAGCAACTTCTAATTATATAATTCAGAAACTGTTAATAACTAGTTAGAAAATGCCATCAAACACAAAGATATTGATAGTAGTGATGTAAAAGGAATGATTTACCTTCACTTGTAGCATGGGTTGGAATTCCCGTATAAGCTTCATTGAAGAGTCATAAATGGAATTTCCAATTTTTACTGACTCCAAAAGTGGTACAGGACGAAAGTCAGTATGGTAGAGTTCAGCATTCAACCAGGAAGCTACAAGTTCCAAATTAGGAAGGGTGGCACTCATGCCAACAACCTGCACAGCATTAGACAGAGGACTGGCTGAATCTGCCTGGCTATGAAAAACAAATAAAAATCACATTCAGAGATACATACTAAGTTAACAAGTAGTGCTACTAAATGCTCTAATCATGTCCTTTGGTGCACACATGTGTACCAGAGGTGATCAAAATACATAGTGACTGTTTAAATTTTAAAATAATAAAATAATAATAATAATATAATAAATAATAAATTAATATTTATTAATTTATAATAATATGTAATAATAAATATATAATAATATAAATAATAATAATAATAAATTTTAAAATAATAAAAAATACATGGCCATCAATCCCCCACCAAGCATCCTCCCTCTCTTCAAACGCTCATCCCACTGTTCTTGCCGCTTTCTGAAGCATTCCAGAAGTCCTCTTTCATGGGTGTCTTTATAAAATATGACCAAAAATAAAGGGAATGTTGCTACTGAGCGCCAACTGATGAAAAGGCAGGTGGTAAAACACTGATGTGCATTCCCATCTTCCCCGTTCACCAGATCTGGCACCATGAGACTTGTAGCTCCATCCCTAAATCAAAATGGCCATGAAAGGTACACATTCTGAATCAAATTCAGAACAATCAGCCATAACAATACACTAGGCAGTGAACGAGACCTCCAGAATGCTTCAGAAAGTAGCAAGAATGACAGGATGAGTGGGTTTGAAGTGAGGGGAGTGTTTTGAGGAGACTTACTGACAGTGTGTCTTTCACTGTAATACATTTTTAAAACTGAAACATTTACCATGTTTTTCAAGCATATTGCAAACATTTAAATAGAGACCTAGGATTATAATTACTGGATCATGGATTACCGGGTCAAAGTTTACCTTTGGTTTTAAGGGATAATGCCAAACTGTTTTCCACAGAGACTGCACCAAAGTAACAGGTACTCCAACAACCCACAGGTATTCTGTTGTTCTAGTCACAAGTTGGTATTGTCAAGCTTTTTAGCGTGAGCCGTTATGGACAGTGTACGATGGCACTTGTTGAAAGAGGTGATATACGTCTGCTTCACTGCTAATGAGAGTGGGCACCATTTCACCTTTACAGCCCATTTGTACACTCTTGCAAACGTCAGTCCAAATTCCTCATCAATATTTGGGCTATTTGTGCTTTTCTTACTTACAGAATTGACTAAAATATTTAGATAGCAACTTTCCTCTTTCATTATTTTTGTGGTTTTTACTCTTTTCCTTCTACTTTCTGTGACATTACAATTCTTTTCTGAAGTTCTTAAAATGGTAAATTAAGTAATTTACATGTATATATAATACTATCAATTTCCCTTTAACTAGCCCGGTGTAGTGATGCACATCTGTAATCCCAGCACTCGGATAGGGCAGAAGGATTGCTGCAAGTTGGAGGGCAGCCTGGGATACAAAGTGAGTTCAAGGCCAGCCAGAACTACATAGTGAACAAAAAATAAGTAAATAAAATAAATTTTTTGCTTTAAAACAACATCAGTTGCATTCATTTGTTATGAGATATTTTTATAGTCCCAGACTATTTTCCAATTTCAATTCTTTTGTCCCCAAAAATGAGTCCAAAAATATATTATTAAATTTCTAAACATGTATACATTTTCTAGTTATAACTTGCCTATATTTATTTATACCTTATTCCACTGTTTTCTGGGAGTATTTTTTTATTTTAAATTTTTACTTGTACTTGTTTACAGTATGTAATGACTACAGTCAAGAGTTTGTTTTTGTTTTTTGGGTTTGTTTGGTTTTTTTTAAGACAGGGTCTCATTATGTAGCTCAGGCTGCCCTTCAATTCAATATGTAGCACAGGCCAGCCTCGAACTCTCAGGGCTCCTCCTAACCATCCTTTCCAAGTGCTGGGATCATAGGCATGCACCACCATGCCTGGTTGCAAGGAGTATGTTTTAAGTAATTTCAATCCTTTGAAATATATTAAGACTTACTTTATGGCCCAGCATATGGTAAATCTTTACATAAATGATAAACTAATAACATACACTCTGCTGTGTCTGGTAATTATTCTATACACAAACATTAGGTGAAACTTTCTGATTGTACTAGTCATATCTTCTATATCTGTAATGATTTGGGATACAGTATCTCTCTTATGCAGTATATGCTATCATATGGTAAGACATATTTAAATCTTCCTAAATGGAAAAACTGGTTTTCTATGTGCCAAAGATTTAAACTAGACCCATATCTTTTACCATGCACTAAACTAAAATCAAAATGGGTCTAAGATCTAAATATTAAAACAGAAACACTAAATCTGCTGGAAGATAGAACTCTTCAAGACACTGGTGTAGAGAAAGACTTTATGAATAAAATCCTGATTGCACAGGAACTATTACAAAAATCAACAACTGGATCTCATCTTATTAAAAAGCTTCTGCACAGTAAGAAAAACCATTAACAGGGTGAAGAGACAAACCACTGTGTAGAAAAAAATTTATGCCCTGTTCTTCAGACACAGGACTAATATCAAGAATATATAAGGAACTCAAAAAAATCAGACGCCTAAATTTAAAGACACAAAATCTTCCTAAGTGGAAGAAACCTATTTAGCACCCAGCAAAATAAATGAAAACAGACCAACACTAAGATGTATCAGTATGAAATCTCACCACACTAAATGAAAAAAAAGCTCCCAGAAAAAAAATGTATATATTATACAAAGGATGACGGATCATGGGCTGGGGATATAGCTCAGTGGCATTAAGCGCTTGCCTGGCAAGCCTGACGTCATGAGTTTGATTCCTGGTACACACACACAAAAAAAAAATCAGCATAGTATCAGACTTCTCAATAAAATGAAAAAGAAAAAATAAAGTAATGAAATATTTCTTATCTTGACTTTTATACCTAAACAATTTATTAAATATAAGTTAAAAGAAATTTTCAAATATGGTACAAGGCCAGCCTGGGCAATTCAGCGATTTAGTGAGATCTTTAAAAAATAAAGGCTAGAGATGTAGTGCAATGCAAAGCCCTGGGTTCAATCCTCAGTACTATTTTAAAAAAAAGTAAGCTGGGTGTGGTGGCGCACGCCTGTAATCCCAGCACTCAGGAGGCTGAGGCAGGAGGATCGTTGCGAGTTCCAGACCAGCCTGGGCTACAAAGTGAAATCCAGGGCAGCCTGAACCACATAGCGAGACCCTGTCTCAAAAAGACAATAAATAAATAGCAAATACTAAAAATTTTGTATTAGTGTCTTCACTGAAATAAGGGCAATTTTCTGAATGACAGCTCCACAAAAATGAGGGAAGAAATCAAGGCAAAGGCACATAATCCAGAAAAGGGGGCTCTGTCTCAAGCCAGAGGCAACAGAAATGAAAGCCCCTAGAAAACCAAGCCACCAAGCAAGAAGATACTTACTAATTTCAGATAAAACAAAACCTTTTTAGAAAGGAGAAAGTAATCACAGTATGATCTAGCTCAGTTCACGGTGGTGTTCATACAGTTATATTACAACCAGACTGAAAAATAACCTAAGTAAAATTGTATCTGGAGAACGGGAGGGTGGCAGGAGGAAAGAGAGACCGAGAGGACGAGGCTCCGTTTCAGTGTGGAGAGAACAGAAGACAGAGCTGGACCTTCACGTCCCACCGTACGGCAGCTAGAGAGGATGTCTCACAACAAACTTCAGGCAGCTGCACTCAGAGATACTGCTGTAAATTTAAGTAAATTTTTTTTTTATTTTAGCAGACTTGAAAATGTCTGCCTTGGAGAAGTGGGGGCTAAAGAAATACTCTTTTGTAAAATTAGTCCTCACTCAAATTATACCCATGCATAATTGACAAACACGAAATCTATCACAGGAGGGTGTACACTGAAACTATGCAGTCAAATTTACCAATGCTTACAGAGCAATCCAAAATCAACTTTAGTCTGAAGTACTTCTTTCAGAGTGAGAACAAACACATGTACTTTTTTTAAAGAAAGTACGACATTCCTTTAACTTGTACTTTTGCACTTTGAAGCCAGTCTCTCAGCACCGTGTGGACAGCAGGAATGCAGTCATTTCAGGTACTCACCGAGATGCTGATTTCTGAGTAAGGTAACAAATCTTAGTGAGCAAAAGTTCCAGCAGATACCCTCGGTGAGAGTCACCCAGCATATGTAGTTCGTCCACAACCACCATTCCTAAAAAGATTTTCCAAATGAAGTTTTACAGAACTTCACAATTCTAAAAATTTTTAAAGACTAAATAGCATGTATTATACAGTAAATAGCTATGATTATAACGTATTGCAAGTGATGAAATTTCAAGCTATAAGATAAAAACCAGGTTTGGCATAATGAGCCACTGCTTTCCAAGCTGTTTCAGTTATCATAAGCACTCCCCATACAACGTATCCTGGATCTAAGAGCAATGATCAGCTAACTCAGGACTAACCAAACCCAGGGAACACTGCCTGTCCTTACTCAGATACTTCCAAATTGGTAACTTTATAGAAATAAACATAATGATAAACCAAAGACATGTATGTTAGTTACTCATTGTATTGATTTTCTTTTTTTTTTTCTTTTTTTGTTTCATATCCTGGGCCTTTTGAGTTACATTCCTAGTTCTTTTTTTTTTTTTTGAGACACAGTCTTTCTCAGTTACTAAATTTCCCAGGCTAAACTCAAACTTCCGCTGGGCGTGGGGGCGCATGCTTGTAATCCCAGCACTCGGTAGGCTGAGGCAGGAGGATCTTTGCAAGTTCGAGACCAGCCTGGGCTACAAAGTGAGCTCAAGGCCAGCCTGAACTGCATAGTGAGACCCTGTCTCAAAAAGACAAAAAATAAAAAATAAAAAAATAAACTCAAACTTCCAGTCCTCCTGTCTCAGCCTCTCAGAATGCTGGGATTATAAGCATGAGCCACAATATCTGTCTTGCATTGGCTTTTTCTCTAAAGAAACAATCATCCTCATGTAAATTTAAAAATTGCTTAGAAAAAACAGAACTAGGTCAGGAAGAAAGATATGATTTTAAGGGCGTTCTTTTGATGTGATAGGAGGCTGAGGCAGGAAGATCACTGGGAGTTCAAAGCAAGCCTAGGCTACATAGTGAGTTCAAAGCTAGCCTAAACTACATAGAGGGACCCTATCTCAAAAAAGAAAAAAATTACAGAAAATTTATTATCACTCAACGCCTTCTTTGGATAAACATATTTGTAACATTCAATTTTTTTTATATATACTGGTGTCCCCACAACATAGCCTCCTCACCAAACTCAAGTCTTTTCAGACAACATCCTAAGGACACATTATGCTCATTTTCCTTACCAGTAAGCTATCTCCAAATCACGCTATATGATGAACTACTTCAGCATTTATTCATGCATCCCAAAATACTTATTCTATCTAGTGCGCCAAGGACTGCACCAGGTACACTGAATCTACCATAACAACAAGCTTCTGTAACAACCCTCAAAGTAGCGCAATGGAGTCAGAAGTACTATGCCAATTCCAATACAAATTGACCGTGATTTCTTTCTCCATGCTCTATCCAGCAGAGCCCATGTCTTACTATCCTTTGATTCTCACCTCCCTCCCCATCCTACAACCTTGACCATGTTATTCTTAAGTTCTACAGGCTCTTCATGAGGACCTGATATTTCTGCTCTCTCTGTTGCTACTGCAACCATTCTACTCCTACTGCTCCCTCTACCTAGTGGCCTCTCCTCACTAAGAAGAGATGAATTAAAGTATAAAACCTTTCCAGACTCCTGAGCTCAGCATGTGTGTGTGTGTGTGTGTGTGTGTGTGTGTGTGTCTGTTTGTGTGTATGTGCACTTATTGGTGTTGTGTGTATGTGCACTTATTGGTGTTTTGAGATAGGGTCTCACTGCATAGTTCAGGATGGCCTTAAACTCACTATGTAACCCTTCAAACACAATCCTTCTGCCTCAGTTCCCCAAGTGCTGGGACAACAGGTATGTGCCACCACGCCAGGCTTCCCTATCATTTCTATGTTTCTATGGCTCTTTATCATTTACCTTGAATGGAAACTTCTGAGCCCAAGCCTAGTCTAGAAGTCAGAGCACTTGAGAACTATAATACACAGATATACTAACTGAGGAGATGGCAAATCTATCCCGAGCAGGCTTCTTTCCATTGCTTGTAAAGTGCAGAAGGAAAATGAAAATTGACAGGCTCAAGAATATCCTCCATGTTTTATAAAGTACAAAAGTACAAGGTAGCAGAATCAACAATAGCGGAACACAAGATATACTTGTCTACACAGAATTACTAACATTACAGATGCCAATTCTTGCCCCCAGAAGTAGATGATGGATAATAGCACAACACGGGGCCAGAGAACACTACCTATCGTTGCTCAGACACTTCCAAATTGGAAACTTTCTAGAAATAGACAGATAATGGCACGCCAAAGACATCTACGTCAGTTATGAAGTGTACTGACTTTTCTAGCAATGGGGTTGGTACCCTGAGCCTCTACACTCAGTTATGTACAGAAACCATAGTAGTTTCATTCTGCTCCATCAAAATAGCGATAAGAGGTATTTGCTTAAATTTTCGTTACCTAACAGATCCATCTCCTTGTCCTCTATGAGGCGATTGACCAGACCGTTGGCCCTCTCAATTGTGCAGACAGCGACATCCAAGGAGGAGAAGTGACCCGCCGGAGAGGCACTGCCCATATAACCATCCACTTTTATTCCTACTTCTTGAAACAGACTCTGAATTGAAAACAAGGTAAAAATGAAGAGAAATGTAATTCATGAGTTATAGACGGGTTCTAGCTAAGAAAACACATAACTACATAGAGACATTTATGAGATTACTGTCAGTTGCTCCTGACCAAGACTCACACACTTTTTAGAAACATATAGTAAAATTATGAAGTTTGACATGGACAAAGCTCAATACAAAGACTTCTGTTAAGACAGAGTCAAAATTAAGATATATCATCATATATAGGTACAAATTCCCTATGATGAATGTTATCATTGTGCATATCTAAAATGTACCAATAGAGTTAATTTTTAAAAATAAAACCAAGTTGAAAAAAGAGTGAATCAAATAAAATTAAGTCACTTTAAAGATAGGACTTAGTAATCTAAGATCCAAGAAGTATATAGAAATTACAATTGGAGGAAATTACCTTAAGCCTTAACATTTTTAATCTAATAAACAGCAAGAAACTAGCAAATTTTAATTAACGCTAATATTTTAAGAAACAAACTTACATTTCATAAGGAAAAGAGTCTTATCCTACTAAAGACCAGTTGCTTATATAATGGAAAAAAGTTTTTATAAGTCAAATTCAATGGGACTGTGGAATCAACTTTTTTTCTTTTTCTAGTTTAACATTTAACTAATGTACCTTCTCAGTATAAAGGGTCCTTTCATCATTTTCTTACTTTGAGTCTAAGTTGAGAGGATGCTACCATGAGGGACCAGCTTTGCTGGCTATTGGCTTTTGAAATAACTGTTAAAAATATGTATAGAATCACAGAACTTTAGAGCTGTTTATTCAATAAATGTCTTCTGAGCATCTGAGTTAAGCCAGTGGTAAGAGATAATATCTTCGCTTTGCAAATGAAAACACTGAGGCCCAGCACACTGTTTCTGGGCTGGAAACAGTGACAAAAGGGACTAGAACCCAGATTTTTTGGGCTACTAGCAGAATAGTCTTTACATTCTAATAACACATTTTTTCACTGAAGAAACCACAATAGTAAATGTATTGCATTTGGTGAAATACTATTTGTGAAAAAGCCTTAAAAACTAGTATCGTATCAATGTAAACTTGTACTGTTTCTTTTTGCAAGAGAGGTACAGGTCACAGATCTGGAGCTTTGCCTCAACACCAAAGGCTCTTGTCTGTCAGCCCCTAGACATTCCCAGTGGACCGCAAACAAAATGGGACATGCTTCCTCAGACACTCACTCCCTGTCACACTAGACCTACAGCTCAGTTAAAACGCTGATTCTTAATTTTGAGGGTATATAATGGAATTAATGCTAGTTAACTATTCTGCTTGCTTCTGAAGAAAACATCTATACATTTTTATACAATAGTAATCACATGTGCCTTTATGGCCCTTTCTCTTTTATGCAACAATAATTTTTTAAAGTTTTCCTCAATAAATCTTTAACATTTTTAATAATCAACTTTTTTTTTTGGTCTTTCTGAGACAGGGCCTTGCTATGCAGTTTAGGTTGGCCTTGAGTTCACTTATGTAGCCTAGGCTGGTCTCAAACTCACAGCAATCCTCCTGCCTCAGCCTCCCTAGTGCATGCCAGGATTACAGGCATGCGCCACCATGCCCAGGCAAATAATCAACTTCTAAAGATAGATGGGATACAGTAAAAGAAATTATTTTTCATCTGCTTTTAGAAGTTCTTTTTAGGGGAATACTGGGAATCAAACTCAGGACCTTGCACTGGCCAGGCTGTGCTGCTAAGCTATATCCCTGGCCCTGCTTTTATAAATTCTATTTCAAATGAACAAAGCTAAGGATGCCAGTAATGGGACTTTTACTATTCAAAACTTAGTACTTACCTGGAGATAATATTTCTTTTCTTTAGCCACAGAAACAAAGGGAAGAATAAATAAAGCTTTTTTTCGCATTTCCAAAACGCGCTTCAAGAGAAGTAATTCGGCAACAAGGGTCTTCCCAGCACTTGTAGGAGCTAAAATATGATTATTCAACAGTTAGGGCTGGGGATGTATTTCAGTGGTAAAGCAATTGCTTAGCATGCACAAATCTCCAGCAACACAAAAAAATGATAAAGACACTTAAAATGAAAACAAGTAATATTTGGTACATTGCATTAATAAAAGTTTTAAGCCATATTCAGTATTACAGAGCCTACAGCTATCCTATCATTAAGGCCCCCACTAGCACTGGAAACCTTTACACACTGAAAGTCCCCTGACTTTAAGCCACCTTTCTACTTTTCCATTGAGAGTTAAAAATTTTTTTCTATCAGCAACAAATGATCAATATTATTGAGCACCTAGCTTATACCTAAAGATTCCCCCCACACACACACACAAAGAAAACAAATACTCTTTCACTTGGTGAAGGATTAACAGGCCCACTTTGAGGAGGATAAACAACTTTGACATGGTGTGGTAGGAGCTATGATGGAGAATGAGGAAGGGCGGTGGTAAGGAAGCCTGTGGAGAGGGAAAAGAACTGACCAGAGGGAAGAGGAAAAAATGCAAAGCATGAGAACCAGCACCCACAGAGGTCTGGAGGAGATCCTGGCCCAGACGGACGACAGTAAGGAACTCACTCCGCCTGGAGTATTTCGCATTCCAGGAGCGGAAGACACAAAAGCCGCATGTGAGAAAGAGTTCTAGGGTCCTACTAGGAAAGCAGTTTACTAGACTATCCCCCCCCTTTTTTTTTTTGGTCTTTTTTGAGACAAGGTCTCACTCTGCAGTTCAGGCTGGCCTTCAGCTCACTTTGTAGCCCAGGCTGGCCTCAAGCTCAACCAACAACCCTCCTGCCTCAGCTTCCTGAGTGCTGGAATTACAGGCATGCACCACCACGCCCAGCCATGTTCTAACCTCTCATACACAAGAAATAATGTAATCCTAAACACTACCAAGGGTCTGTCTCCCCACCCCACCCCCACCACACCTACCTCATAATTTGCAGTCACACAACCAGTAAGTGATATGACTTTCAAAATCAACCAGTCTAATTCCACAAACTGAACTTATGTCTGCTGATAAGGTAAATCTCTAATTGTTCTTTGCAGCCAGAATGAAAAATCTAGGTGACTCACAATTTCAGAAAATACTGACATAAGCTGGGCATGCTGTTGCACACCTGTAATCCCAGCACTTGGGTAGCTGAGGGAGGAGGCTCGTTGCAAGTTCAAGGCCAGCCTGGGCTACAAAGTGAGCCAAAGGCCAGCCTGAACTGCATAGCGAGACCCCTGTTCAAAAAGGTCAATTTATAAACATATAATGTATAATATTCACACCCTGAAAGCAACTGAGATCAAATGGGGAAACAGCAAATTCACATCTCCCATCACACACACTATGGGACACATGCATGTAGAACAGGCTGAACTGCTCACTTTACAAATTATAATATTCCTCACTTTCCTCCCACTTCAGCCTTAGAGTAGAATTTTCCTAATTTAAATATGCATATGCACTTGGGAGGCTGAGACAGGAGGATCGCTGCGAGTTCAAGGCCAGCCTGGGCTATACAGTGAGCTCAAGGCCAGCCTGAACTGCATAGCAAGACCCTGTCTCAAAAAGACAAAAAATAAAAACACATATGGAGGCTGGATGTGGTGGCACACGCCTGTAATCCCAGCATTCGGGAGGCTGAGGCAGGAAGATCACTGTGACGTATAGGCCACCTTGGGGTACAAAGTGAGTTCAAGGCCAGCCTGAATTGTATAGTGAAACCCTGTCTCAAAAAGACAAATAAGCCTAGGTTTTGTCTCATCTACCTTTAAAAGAAAAACTAAACTAACTCAGCAGAGGGTCCTTCACATAGGTAATATCTTAAAAGTAGTGGAGAATTAGTGTGCATAAATTGAGTACCTGAATAAACTAAATTCTTTCCTTCCAAGACCTGTCCAAGCAAAAGGCATTCTGCCTGCCATTCAAACATCTTCTTTACACCAAAACTGTGATATTTCTGCAGAACTGCTTTAGGAAGTCCCCAATTTGCCAATAACAGCTTGTCTAGTCGGTCATCAGGAACTGTTCGCTTGCATAGTCCTTTCAGGAAAAAAGAAACACAATAGTTTAATTTAGTTCAGACACATAACTTTGGCAGTTAACCCTCCACTATCCGTGTGCTGGAATTCCTGTGTTAGAATGAAGCTACTTAAAGCACTTTCTGAATTCATGAAGCTCTTGGGCAAACTGTCCAGGTAGAGAAAGGTAATAGTGAAATGCTGCGTACTGGATAGCATTTTCTTTCCTTGAGGCAGTCTCTCGCTCTGTAATTCAGGCTGGCCCCCAACTCCGGGGCAAGTCTCCTCTGTCAGCCTCTTGCGTGCTGAGGTTACACGCGTGTGCTACCAAGCCAGCCTTGTATAGAATATTTTAAACTACTTTAAAACCCCGAAACAAACCCTCCTTCCCAAAATGCGCTAATTCACAAGGTAGGGCGTGTCGGAATTCCGAGGGCGGGGGGCTACTAGGGAAGGAGGCTCCCCGCGGGGCGCTGTGTAAACTTTAGGGAGGTTTCTGTCTTAGTGCCCTAGATAAAGACTTGCTTGGCCCGAGCGGGAGTAAGGTTGGGCGAAACACACCCATATCGAAATTTACACGCGCTTGTCACGAAATGTAACTTTACTCGAGAGCAACCAGAGAAATCATTGCAGTCCTGTCCGGCCTTTCTCTGGACTCGCACAACAGCCCGAGTCTCGGCTCCGCGAGGAGCAAACCCGCCTCAGGCTGCAGGGTTCGGAGAACTAAAAGGCCGTTTCTGTCAAGACCAAGAGGCGTACGCCCGTGACCCGGCCGGCACCCGCGAGGGTAAGGCGTGAGATCGGGGCCAGCCTGAGCCGCTCACTGAGTTCCAGGCGAGCCTGAACTTCGTAAGAGACGCTGTCCCGAAAGAACAAGAACAAACACCGAAAACCCCGCAGCTGGCTGAACTCTGCACCACGCGCGGCCCGAGAAGCGGGCGGCCACGGCCGCGGCGCCGGGCTCGGGTCCCAGGGAAGGGGAGGGAGGCCGGCGGCCCGCGGGCGAGCGCGGCGCCCGGGAAGCACCTGCACCTGCGGCCCCCAGGCCGCGTCCCAGGCCCGGGGGCGGACTCAGCGCCGGCCCCGCGTGGAGCTGTGGGCTGCCACGGTCACCGCCGCTTCCCGGGAACGAGTCTGAGTCCGACGCTGAACGCCGCCGCTTCCCGCTCCGGCGAGGAAGACTCATTCCTGGTCGGTGGTTTAGGGCCAAGCATAGTCCCTGCGCCCGCTGCTCGGGACAACCCTGGCCGAATGACAGATGTCACCACCGGCTTCCCGCCGGTCTTCAAATTCAGGCCTCCCAGCCCGCCCCGGAACCATCGAGTTCTCCGTGGCAAGACTAACCTGAGAATCATAGAGTGCGGACGGGTGGGGGAAGAGCGGCTCGTGAGGTGCCGGACTTCCGCCCTCCAGCCGGGTGGCTGGTAAAAGTGAGGGAGGATTACGGTCGAACCTAGGTCGGAGGAGCAAAACACCAGCACATTTATAATCATACCGACCTAAAAACGTTCCTTCTCTCTCTGTCCATTTCTGGTCAATGAACTTCCCCGTAGGAGGTAGACAGAGTGCTCGCTTCGGCAGCACATATACTAAAAAGAGGTAGATGGAGCAAATAGTTCTTAATTTGTTGGTATTAAAAAAAAAAAAAAACTATTCCAGGTTGTGTGCGTTAAGTCATATACAAGAAAACCTGGAATTTGTAACAGCATAAATTGTCCTTCTTTTCTAGTGCATGATGGTAATGCAGGGATGATTTCTGTGCCCGATTTCTGTTTGGCCCCCACCCACAAGAATGTGTGTTCGGGAGTAGGGATCCGTGGATGACAGGCGCCTTAGAAAGGCGTGAACGCTGCAGGGAAGGGGATTTAACGATGTTTGGGGGATCATTCCCAGCCAAAAGCGTATCCATGGTCTGTGGTCTACCTTTTGACAAAGTAGAAGTAACAAGTTTTGGACACCCGCAGTGCCATTACTTAGTTGCAGGGTTCATTCCACCAAGCAAGCCGAGTAGGTGACCAGGCCACGCTGATGAGGCTGGCAAGGCTATGCTAAAGCGCAAAGTAAATCAATACTCTTAAAAGGCTGAGACGCGAGGATGGCGAATTCGAATCCATCCGGGGAATTTAGCGAGACTTCAGCTCAAAATAAAAAATTAAAAGGGAAAAGGGAAAAAGAGAATAGAAGGTTAAAGTGGAAATAAAGCTTTGTAAGGAAGGAGGGGAAGACGGGTTGGCGGGGAGGGGAATGGGAGAGAGAAGTACCAAGATATATCATGTACAAGTACAAATTCCCTATAATGAATATGATCGGCGTGTATATCTAAATTGTACCAATAAACTTGACAACAGCAAAAAAAAAAAATTTTAAAGGGCTTGGAATGTAGCTCAGTACAAAAGCCCTGGATTCAACATAAATAAATAAGTAAAAATCCTCTCTAATAAAAATTTGGAAACAGCACTGGAACATCAATTCTCTGGAGAAAACTAGTTTTTTAAAAAAATACAAATGAAAGTACAGTATTCTTAAAGTCCACAAGATGGAGACATTACTCTATGAGAGAAACACTTCCCAGTTACCCAGGCGTTTATTCCTGCAAATTTTTTTTTTTTTTTTTTTTTTTTTTTAGGCAAGATTTCACTATGCAGTTCAGCCTGGCCTCGCTTTGTAACCCAGGCTGGCCTCGAACTCACAGCAATCCTCCTTCAGCGTGCTGGGATTACAGACATACACTACCATACCCAGCCTTATGCAACAACTATTAATTGGCCATCAGATGTACAAATGTAATTGAAAAATATAGTGAATGTTTAAATATTTAAACATTTATTACAATAAAAGACACCATTGGATGCTGGATTACAGGTAGGTCCGTGTAATCCCAGCCCTTGGGAGGCTGAGGCAGAAGGATTGCCCCAAGTTCAAGGCCAGTTTAGGCTACATAGTTTAAGGCCAGCCTGGACTGTGTGGCAAGACCCTGTCTCAGAAACAAACAAAAGCAAAACAAAAGACATTGTAATTAATCCTGCCAGAATGCTCTCCTGGCTTCAAACACATCTATTTCATTATTCTTGCCACTTTCTGACGCAGTTCTGGAGGTCTTCTTTTCTGAATATCATTCGTTATGCTGCAGCGGTTGCCTCAATACCCGGAATCACCCAAAGTGTTTAACTTTCATGGTCATTTTTACTTTGGGAAAGAGCCAGAAATCACATGGTGTCAGATTTGATGAAGAAAGTGGACAAGGACATACTGTAATGTTTCCACTAGCCTGTCTTTCCACCGGATGGCACTCAGCAGCACTCACTGGATATCCGTCACAACTTGGAATGATATTCACAAAAGAGGACTTCCAGACTTGCCTTGGAAGGTGGCCAGGACGGCAAGATAAGTGTGTTCAAAGTAAGGGGGAGTATTTTTGAGAGGTATTAGTGCCAGTGTGCTTTAACTATAACAAATTTTTAAATTTTTCAATATTCAGGGGCAGGGGATGTAGCTCAGCAGCATAAGCACTCGCCTGGCAAGCCTGAGGTCATGAGTTTGAGTCCCAATACCAAAAAAAAATAAAAATAAAATCCATCCTTCTGTTAATATTCATATATTTTGTATGCTAAGCACTGTATAATAGCAAGGAAATGGTGCAAAATGGCACAAAATGCTTTCTGCTTTCAAAGATAGTATAGACAGAAATCAATTAATTCAAATTAATTTCAAGTTGTGACTACTGCTTAGGTAGAAATGAATAATCGAAGAAATAACACAAATTCTATGAAGGGGACATAAAAAGAATAAAGGTATGTTATGTACATGTACCCAAGACTTCAGTAGATGTGATCATTATGTGCTGCAAACATATACTAACAAAAAATAAACTTTTAAAATTTTAAAAATAAAAGGAATTCCAACAGATTGTAGTCAGGGGCGAACTTTCCAAGGCACAGGACAACATAAGGATTAGCTGAAGATATAGCTTAGTGGTACAAGTTCCTACCTGGCAAGCACAAGGTCCTGAGCTCAATTCCCAGTACCAAAAAAAAAAAAAAAAACCTCTGGGGCCAGTCAGTCTCGGTTTGAAGACTTAACAGCTGTGTGGCCTTGAGTAATTTGCTTAACCCCTCTGTGCCTGTTTGCTCATCCATATGATGGTAGTAATAATGTCATCTTGTTTCAGGTACAAGGGGGAATACATAAGTCAATGTGCGTAAAGTGCTATTTTAAAAAATTGGACCCATATTTAAGTACTATTGGGAGGACCCATAGTAAGCACTATTGGGAGAAAATGGTATATAAGTGTTCTAATATTGCTCCAAATACAACTTAGCATTCTTCCAGGGAAAGAATATATTAGGGAAATGTCTCACAAATGTATTATATTTTTATGAAGTGAACTATGAAAAAAATAAGGAAAGTAATAAGGAAGGAGTTGAATGTTTACATCACCCTACTATAAATCTAGACAACAAAAACATAAAAGCCTAGACACATTTTATCCTTTATAATTTCAAATGTTCAATATCTACCTCTTACTAAAACAAACTATGAAAATGGAGAAAAGAAAGCTCTCAAAAATATTAAATAATTCTATACTAATAGCGTCACGATAATTAATATTAGAACACCAGAAGAATTTCCCACCTTTTACTTGTGGCTGAGCTCATGTTCCTTGAAATTTTTCTGTGATAATTTTCCAAAGTCTGAGTTAAGTTTCTCCCACGAACGTTTACACCTACTTCTACCAGTTACTTAAAAGACATATCAGGTCTGGGCCACTTGTTTTTGTTGTTGTTGTTGTTGCTGTTTTTGAGTTATCAAAGCTTCTTTTTTTTTTAATTTTATTTTAAAGACAAAAGAATGGAGACATATGAACCAGAATAAGCCATAAACAATACAGAAAATACAAAATTATACAGAATATAGTAGGGAATTAGACTGGATGTTGTATTACAATGTTATCTTCACATTAGTTAACACAAAAACATTAAAGGAAATACCAAATTATAGAGAAGATAGTAGGGAATTAGCACTGGATGCTGTATAATATAAAGTTATCTTCACTTCTGTTAATACAAAAACGATTCAGGAAATACAGAATTATGGAGAACATAGAAGGGAATTAGCTCTGGATACTGTCCAACATAATGTTACCTTCACCTTTGTTACTCAGTTACACAGATGATGGCCCATTTGATCATTCAGTTTTTCTCCTCCCTCATCTCCGTTGCCCTACCACTCAATCAGTCATCTTCCCTGTGATAATAACTGTACTCCTGGGTTTATCTCTACCCCTGGACTCTCACCTTGGGAAGAGATATAGCTACCTCAGACTATACTATTGCATACATGGGTGTATACAAACTGCCATGGTCGGAGGTGGAAAAGCACATATGCTCACAGCGGACCTCCCGGCTCCACCCCGTCGCTGTGCTATGGGTGGGGGCGGGTCCAGTCCGTGAGGTGCCCTCAGCGGGGCCCTCAGCGGAGCTCCCATGGGGCCCACCGCGGAGCAGCCGCGGGGAGGTCTGGGCCACTTGAAACTTAATCTCTGAGTTGGCAATTTTTTTTTTTAAATACAGAGGCACTGGAACATTAGACACCAGGACTAGGTTTGGACAGGAGTGAAACCTATCTTAATCTGCAGGGCAAATATTTATCTGCTCTACCTGTGGTGGGCGCTGTCCTTCTTGGGTTTGGTTTATGCATAGGGTTTTTCTATCAGCTGTCACCCTGCTAGAAATCCAGACTCCAACCCACTAAAATCCACACTCTAGACCACCAAGGATCCACAGATGTCCAGGAAAATTTACAGTTCCAGTTTTTTACTTACTCCTCTGCTTATATTTATTTGACATTCTGTTCTACAAAGAATTCCTGATATTACCAACTTAGTCATTAATTTTAAAAAATTTAAAAGAACATCCAGAATTTTAAACTAAGGTCTGGGAGTGATTTTTTTAACTTAATATTGCTGAAAACAGAAGCAAAAGAAACCCAAATAATAATTGATGTACATCAGCAGACATGACCTGATTAATTAGAGGATGTTTTCATGAATAAGAGAGATATTTCTTTGAAACTGCAGGAATAATATGGGAAACAAAATGTTTACAAACTACCTTTGCAAATTAACTAAAATCATCTACCCAGACTGATTCAACTCTGCACTTCTCACAGTATATGTGATTTGCACAATACAAAAAAGAAAGAGCCAGAATATCTACAAGAAATAGGCAATTGAGTGGTGCTTGGAATAAGGGAGAGGCTCATTAAGAGGATTTGATGTGTGAAGTCCAGTGGTTCCCTTCCGAGCAGGTCCAGTGGTGCCACATAGAATCACCTGTGGAACTTTAACAATACTATCCTACTCCTAGAGATTCAGACTTTGGTCTGGGATAGAGTCCAATTGCATCAATGTGCCTTAATAGCTGGTGTATTAAAAGAAAGAAGGAAGAACTGAAGGGAGGGAGGAAGGAAGGAAAAAAGGAAAGAGAATGAACAAAAGAAAGAAAGAAAGAAAAAGAGAAAAAGAGAAATCAAGCTCATGTATTGTGTGTGCCCAACATGCAGCTAGAATTGAGAACAACTTGTATGACCACAAGGGAAAGCCAACTTGAATGCAGATGGCTCCAGTGAAACAGTTTTCATAAGATGCTTAAATTACCAAGGGACCCTGAAAAAGGCCTATTTTTCCACAAAGACCAGACTGCTAGAAATAGCTTACACACGCTTTGACTTATGGTGGGATGACATCAAGATAAATCTATCATAAATTAAAGACATCATAATTGGAAATGCTTGTAAGCTAGGCATGGGGGTGCACGCCTGTAATTCCAGCACTCTGGAGGAGGATCGCTAAGAGTCTGAGACCAACCAGCGGTCCATAGTGAGTTCAGAGCCAGCCTAGACTACATAGCTAGACTCGATTTCAAAAAACCAAAGAAAACGCAAACAAACCAAGAAAAGGCTTGTAATGCACCCAACCTATCAAATATCATAGCTGAGCACTGTAGACTATCAGAGCGCCCTTATGATTCAGGTGCAACCAGGAGCCGTGGTTTGCCAAGGCTGCCCAGCCTCATGAGAGAGGCTTGTAGTGTTTACCACAAACCCCCAGAAAGGTCAAAGCTCCAAATTCCATGTCAATTTTCATAGAATTCATACCATTGTCAAGCCATTCCAAAGCCAAAAGCCCCTAGTTCCAAGACTGTCTGTAACTGTCTTAAATATCCATATTTATTTGTTGAGATTATTGCTTCAACTCCCAGACAATCTAGAAAAGCTGCAGATGAAGCCAGGTGGGGGTAATGGTGCAGACCCATAACTCCAGCTCTTTGGGAGGCTGAGGCAGGAGAATTACAGGTTCAAGCCCTGCCTGGGCAATTTGACGAGACTATCTCAAAATTTAAAAAAATTAAAAGACTGGAAATGTAGCTCAGTGCAAAGGCCCTGGGTTGAATCCCCAGTGCCATAGAATTAAACTTAATTTGATTTTAATGGACTTTGAGTTCACAAAATAAGAAACTTAGAAAGATTAAAATCTTATAGAATACACTCAGTATGAAGCCTCTCAGCTCAATTCCCAGTAGCAAACAAACAAAAAAAGTAACATTTTTTCTCTTTATGTATTGTCCTCCTAATGCTTCAAACTTCCTTTTTTTTTTTATCCTTTCTTTCCATTTAGAAAACTCCCTTTAGACATTCTACTAAGTAGGACCTGCTGGCAACAAGCTTTTAGTGTACTTCATCTGAGAAGGCTACTGAATGCCCAGACACAGCTCTGCCTCCTGAGGTCCCAACAGACCAAATCTGGCCACCTGCTGCCTGCAAAATCCAGTCAGAGAAGAGACTGATGGTGAAACAGAGAAGGGATTCATTTATGGTGTCATCATACAATAAAATACCCAATCAAAAAATGGAAAACTTAAATGAATATGCACTTCTCAGAAGTTCAAACAACCAATAAATACATGAAAATATGCTCAGCATCTCTGGCCACTAGAGAAAAGCAAATTAAAACAACACTGAGATTCCATCTCACTCCAGAAAAAATGATCATCACCAAGAAATCAACCAATAAAAAGTGCTGGTGAGGCTGTGGGTGGGAAATGAAGCACTGCACATTGTTGGCGGGAATGTAAGCTAGTATAACCACTATGGAAATCAGCATAGATATTCCTCAAAAAACTAAAATTAGAAGTTCCATTAAACCCACTGATTCCCCTTCTAGATATCTTCCCCAGAGTCAAAGATATTATATAACAATGACACATGCATATTCAGGTTTGTAATTGTACAATTCCTAATAGCTGAATCTTGGAAGTGGCCTGTCTGTCCATCAACAGATGAATGAATAAAGAAAATGTGGTATTTACCCTCCATGGAATACTACTCTGCCACAAAGGATAAGCCTGTGCCATTTTTAGGTGAATGGATGCACCAAGAGACCATCTTGTTAAGTGAAATAAATCAGACCACAAGCATAACTACCATATGGTTTCTCTCACATGAGCAATCAAAAATGTAAATAAAAAGCAAAATAAAAGATAAACAACGGAAAAAGCAGATATCAATCTTTTTCAAACGGAAGGGAGGGCCAGGAGATGGAGGGAGGAGAACGGAAAAGTTGAGCTGCGTTACGTACCTGTTCTGATTGCCCATGTGCAATGGACTCACGAGGCACTGCAAATGTGTACTAACAAGAAATAATTAAAAATAAAGTAAGAAGGCTCCAGAGCCAGGCACGGTTGTGCACATTTGCCAGCACTCTGCAAGACTGAGGGGAAGAGATCATAAATTAGGCCCACCCTGGGGAACATAGTGACTCAGGGAGGCCCTCTCTCTCTCAGTTACTTTCCCTGTTGCTGAGACACAGTACCCACCACCTGCACCATACGGGAGGAAGGGCTTATTTTTGATTCACACTTTGTAGAAGTTTTGGTCTCTACCGTGCAGGCTCCAAGGGTGGCACCCGGTGCCGGCAAGGCAGCGTGAACAGGGCTCACAACACAGTAGCGGGGAAGCAGGGGCCATGGAGGGTGGGGGACCGAGGGAGACCATTCCAGGCCACACCTCCGGCAACCTGCCTCCTCCAACCAGGCGTTACATCTAGCTAGAAACTCCACAGTGGGCGTCTGATTGATGATCCAGGCATCTCCCAAAGTCCCACCTATGAGCCCAGAGGCTGTTATGGTTGATACATTGTGTCAACTTGGGGAGTCCAGAGGTTTGGCTGAGTGACTCAGCAGGAAGCCAGGATGCTTGCTTTGTACACATCCTGAGCCTGTGGAAGAGGAGGGCATGGAGATTGTGTGAGAGGTACACGCCCCCTGGGTGGGGGTATCCTGTTTACAATGTAACGGAAGAGAAGAGGCTGCTTGCCCGCCATTCCTCCCTTTTTGCTCTGGTTGTTTTGCTGTGCTCTGCCGCCATGAACCGTTTGTCCTCTGCCAAGTGCCACCCTGCCTCTGAGCCAGCCAAGTACGGACTGAAATCTCCGCAAACTGTAAGCTACATAAACCTTTCCTTCTCTAATTTTGGGCACTGGGTATTTTGCCTCACCAAGGAGAAAAAAGTAACCAAGATAAAGGCTTTCAAGGAGCACCTAGATATAAACTGTAATACTACCTCAAAATAAAATTTAAAAAGGCTGGGGAAGTGGGCTGCAAAGTGAGCTCAAGGCCAACCTGAACTGCATAGCAAGACCTTGTCTCGGAAAAGTATGTATTATGTATTACAAGTCTATGCTACCACAGTATAACATACTTATAAAAAGTACAGTATAACATACTTCCTCAGAAAACTTAAGATTAGAAGTTCGATTAAACCCACCATATTATTATGTATTATACTTTTTAAAAGTATGTTATACTGTGGTAGCATAGACCTGTACTCCCAACACTCTGGAAGGCTGAGGCAGGAGGATCACATATTCAAGCTAGTCTGGGCAAGTTAATGACTCAGTGAGACCCTGTCTCAAAATAAAAAAGAAAGATTAAAAAAAAGACCAAAAGGGCTGGGAGTGTAGCTCTGTGCAAAGACCCTGAATTCAATCCCGAGTACACACACACACACACACACACACACACACACACACACAAAAATAGTTTGGAGAAATTGATAAACAATTAGCAGAAAACACAACAGAAATAAACCAACCCCCAAAAAGTAGTGGTTTGAAAATAAAAATAAATAAGATCACCAAGGAGAGAGAATAAGGTAAAGGGAACAGATGGAGATTATTAATAACATTTGAAAACTTTTTTTTTTTTTTGAGACAGGATCTCCTTATGCAGTTCAGGCTGGTCTTGAACTCACGTCGCAGCCCAGGCTGGCCTGGAACTCAGAACGATACTCCAGCCTCAGCCTTCCAAGTGCTGGGATTACAGGCGTGTACCACCACGCCCAGCTAAAACTGTTTAATGTTTTGAATATTAACATTTTTTTCACTTGCAGTAGGAAAAAGCTAAGTATCGGAGAGATTCAGGAACTTGCTCAAGCAAGCATGTGTGAATTCCATCCGTGGGCAGATTCCGTATGCCATTTGGGCCTGCTGTTTGGCGTGGCTGATCTGATCCCGCAGAGGTGGGGAAGCCAGGCAAGGCAGGAAGGACAGGGCCGCTCTGGAAGCTTCTAAGACAAAGTGAATCTGGAGAACACAGGGGAAACTTCTCTGTCTCTAGCTGTTACCTCCTCTGGGTGGAGAGCATGAAATTGGAGCCATCTTTAACCCACCTCACAGGTTCTATGGATCATATTTCTTTTCCTTCCTTACAGCTAAATACAGCACATACCTGGTGTGCACTTTCATGTTAGGGATGTGACAAGATAAAGATTTTTAAATTTTTACTTTTTTTTTTAAGACAGAGTCTCACTATGTGGTCTTAAACTCATAGCCTAGGATAGTCTCAAACTCCCAGCAGTCCTCCTGCCTCAGCCTCCGTAGAGCTGGGATCACAGGTGTGTCATACCTGACAAACTGTTAGTCTTCCGGAGATTTAAGAGGTTTCTGGAATTTGAGGATTGGATTAATACATTCTGGGAAGTGCTTAGGCAACTTTATTTAGAATATTGATCAAATATACTTTCTATCTCTATTTCAGTTTTCCAGTTAGAAGTATACTAGGCCAGGTATGGTGGTGCACACCTGTAATTCTAGCACTTTAGAGGCTGAAGTAGAAGTATTGTGAGTTTGAAATCTGCCTGGGTTATATAGTGAGTTCAAAGCCAGCCTGAACCACATAGAAAGACCTTGTCTCAAAAAAACAAAAACAAAAACAAAAACAATTAGAAGTATGTTATACTGTGGTAGAATAGACCTATAATCTCAACACTCTGGAAGGCTGAGGCAGAAGGATCACAAATTCAAGCCAAGTGTGGGCAAGTTAGTGACTTAGTGAGACCCTGTCTCAAAATAAAAATAAAAAGGATGTAGCTCGGTGTATCTTGGCACAAAAGCCCTGAGTTCAATCCTGAGTACCACATACAAAAGGAAGCTTGCTAAATTTTCTATTCTGTTTTCCTTCCCTTCTTGGGAAAAATTATTTCCAGTAGCTAGGATGGCACAATAGTGGTAAGTCGCAAGGCAGCCAGCCCCCTTGTGGAAAAACTAACTCTCAATATTTCTCTCCTTCTCTTAACCTGTTCCACTTCAGTTCCCCTCCGCCACAAAAGCCAAACCCACCCTCATCCACTCTGGCAGGAGTCTGACGAACAGCTCACCTCCCTTGGGGTGTTCTGGCCCAACCCACCCTGCTCCGACTATTCTGACTCACAGACACCACCACCACCCCCACCACCCCTGCTCAGGCTATAATGGCCTGCTGACACCCACCTCAAAAAAGAGTTTAAAAGCCCACGCTTTGCTCTGCTTGCTGCCTTGGTCCACTAGGCAGCCTGCTACCCCCCTGCGCCGCTCCCCACAATAAAGACATCTCGTGTTAGAAGGTCTGGTCTGGTTCCCTGTGGGGTCTTGGTCTCTATCAAATAGGATCTTGGAATTTTGTATTGTGTCCTTTAAGAAACATTTATCAGGAAACTGGACTTGATGATTTCTGAGTCACTTAGTCATACAGGATCTTCTCTGGGTATTATTTTTAGAGTTTTCTAATGTATTTTGTCTCCTCAAAATTTAGGTTGATGGAGGCTCATCAATGTCTTTTATAAATGAGAGAGAGGAAAAAAATGAAAAAGAAAAAGCCAAACCATGTAGCATTAATCCAGGCAACTATTTAACAGATGATCTGCTTTATTTTATTTTATTTTTATTTACTTATTTTTTTGTCTTTTTGAGACAGGTTCTCGCTATGCAGTTCAGGCTGGTCTTGAGCTCACTTTGTAGCCCAGGCTGGCCTCGAACTCTCAATGATCCTGCTGCCTCAGCCTCCTGAGTGCTGGGATTACAGGCGTGTGCTACCACACCCGGCAGATGATCTGCATTTAAAATGACTCTCAGGGAGGCAGCCCTTCACCCCCTGTCTGAGCACCCTCCGTCGCTTCAGCACCCTTCCTCTCTCCACAGACTTAGAGTTCTCTGTGATGTATCATTTGTTAACAGTGCTCGTGATGGCGAACCTTTTAGAGATCAAATGTCCAAACTGCAACACCAAGCCCATTTATTTCTCACAGTTTGCCAACACTGCCCCTATCAATGCTCGGCTGCTGGGGTGACGCTGAGGTAAGGTGGCTCGAGCGCCGGCAGAGCCCTGCATGCCCACTGTATAGTTGACCGCCACTGCTGTGTGACTTTTCCACAGTTCCATGAGAGCAGGAACTTTGTCTGGTTCCATGTGTTGCTAGCATGTAGTACAGCCTGTGACACAGAGTGAACACACAACTAGGAAAGGGTGCCATGTGCTGGACTCTCCCATGTGGTGATGAATGTAAAAGGCGTGGTCTCCTCTTTTGTGGATCTCAGGGTCAAGCACTGCCTCCTTTTCTGAAGTTTTTCAGTTTCACTATTTGATTTGGAAAATAGGGGCTTAGCCTGAGGGAGGTACCGAGTTTGCTATGTTCCCCGGGATGCAAATATTAACTGCTCACACCAGGGATATGAATTGTGAGCATTTGAGGAGGATTCTTCATCCTCCTCTCTCCCTGCAGTGCTGAAGACTGAATCCAGGGCCTTCATGCTTAGCTACATCCCTAGCATTTTTCTTTTTCGTTTTTTCTTTTTCTTGAGACAGGGTCTCACTGTCACTAAATTGCCCACGCTGGGCTTGAGCTCACGATCTTCCTGTCACAGGGCCCCAGAGTGCTGGGATCACAGGCAGCGCTACCACGCCGTCATCAGTTTGGAACCTCCTGGAGCTTGATGTCTGAGCCCTGGTCTCCTGAAGTTGACTTGTCTTTTTAATCCCTCCTGAGACGGGAAGAAAAAAGCTATGAAGACCTTAGAGCCTGCACCTATGATGGGAGATGTGACATGGCTAGAACGAAAGCTGAGAGGTGGCTCTTGATTTAGAGCAGAAAGACACAAGGAGACAGGTGTGGTGGCGCATGCCTATCTTCTCAGCACTGGGGAGGCTGGGGCAGGAGGATGCTCCTAGTTCAAGGCCAGCCTGGAATACATAGCAAGACCCTGTCTCAACAAAACAAGACAGGACGTACAAGGAGGACACCTCAGGAAAAGCAAATGGTAGGAGAAGACACAGGAAATAAAATGCGTTCATTCAGAAGCCTTCTATTGAGTGACATCCCAGTACTGACTTTTGGAGGTTAAGTAAGTGCCGCAGCTTTCCAGGGCCATCTTCTGACACCCAGGACTCTGCTGTGTCTCTAAGTCTAGACATTTGGCTGGAGCTGACAAGCGTATACTTGCTCTGTTCTACTTGGCGAGATACGCTAATCCCCATTCCTGTCCACCTAGTTGGCAGAAGTCCCTAGGAAATCATGTCCCCTTCGGTCCTGAGGCCTCACATGGCCTCAGCAGGATGATGCAAGAAGGGGAAGGGGCGCTTCATCTTAATCTTTCCCCTTTGTCTTTCTGGGACTTCACCTGTCTTTTCCCCACAGACCACCTCGCACTCTGTGACTCTTCCCTCACCCATTTCTGTCTGAGCTTCTTGTTTCTTTCATCTGTTAATTCTTTTCTAGGGGGAGACAGTTTCACTACGCACTTCAGGCTGGCCTTGAACTCACTATGACCTCAAACCTTTAGTGACCCTCCCACCTCAGCCTCCCTGAGTGCTGGGATTACAGGCGTGCACCGCCACGCCTGGCTTGTCTGTCAATTCTTAGCGTTTTTACTTCATCTTGTTTCTTTTCCAGGTTTTTTCAGCTCTTTCCTTTGTCTGCGTCTCCAAGCTCTTTGGTTTGTGTCTTTCCCTTTTAAAACAACTACTTAAGTTGCTTTAGCTTTGCTGTAGTTTGAACATGTCATCCAAATGGCAGGTGTTAGAAATTTAGTCCTAAAATTTATACATTGATTGTATTTGAAGGTGGAGCCTCTGGGATACTTGATAATTGTATCCCCTTTTGTTATTTTTTAAAATCCCTTCTCTTGTTTGTTTGTGTTTGGAGGACATTTGAACCTCTGGCTCACCCCGGCACCCTGCTGTGTAGGGCACAGTAGCAGGCCCTCCCCACGAGCCTCACAGACACCAGCGCCTTTTGCTCACCCTTCCGACCTCCAGAGCCATTGGCCAAATAACCTTTGGCTCTGCACAAACCGTCCTGCCCCACATGCTCTTCCATGGCAGTGGAAAACAGACGCAGACCCCTGCTCCTCTGTTCTCTCTGAATCTTTCCCCTTTCCTTCCCTTCTTTTCATTTTTACTCTTTCGAAGTTAAACAGACTTTATTAGAGTAAACATCCCCCATTTTAGAACTTCAACTATGATAAATTTCAGAAAAGGATTGTTCTAAAAAGCAAGTTTTGCACATTGTTACAAAATTGCATTCTGAGCTTCTCTCCAGGGAAAACTGCAACGCTAATTTGGCTGCAATACTTTTTCCCTTGTGGCCAAGCGTGGTGGCACGTGCCTGTAATCCCAGCACTTGAGAGGCTGAGGCAGGAAGATCGTTGGTCGAGCTTGAGGCCAGCCTGGGCTACAAAGTGAGCTCAAGGCCAGCTTGAACTGCTTAGCAAGACCCTGGCTAAAAAAAGAAAAAAAATTCCATGTTTTTTTTTAATGCTATTAGTACCTGTTTGTAGCCCACGAGTACATTTGCCCTGTTGCTCCGTGTTGTACCTGTACATGGCATGTGCCCTTCCCTTCCCCTGGCCCATCCTTCCGGTTTTCTGTTTTTCCACCTCTAAATCCTGTTGAATTATTTCTCCCACACCTCTGGTTCTTGTGACTCAACTCAGAGTAGGGTTTGTGAGCTCGATCTTTGGAGCCAGGGACGTTTGGAATTAGAGCCTGGGTCCACATTCAATCCCTGGCATGTGCAAAGCCAGTTTTCCCAGCACCGTTTATTAAAAAGGCTTATCTTTCTTCAAAGGAAGAAAAGAAAATAGATGGATAGTTACATATACTAATATGGGGAGATTCCACTGGACTTTTTGTTTTGTTGTTGCTGGGGAAAGACCTACCGCCTCACAAAAGAGGCGTTGGGGCCACATCCCCATCCCTGAAGTGCAATATTTTAAACAAGAAAATGTATTATAAGTAAAAAGGCTGGGTGTAGTGGCACATACCTGATGTCCCAGCACTTGGGAGGCTGAGGCAGGAGGATACCACACATGAAGCCCTGGGCTTAATCCCCAGAACCACAAACATAAATAAATAAATAACGTAGGTAAAGCCCTGAGTTTAATTCCCAGGACCACAAACATAAATAAATAACAAAGAGTAAAGAGAATTACCTAAAAAAGAAAGTGGAAAAAATAAAAATAACATGTGGTGGTGAACAGACTTCTTCAACAAATAAGTTATGTACTCACCTAATGTATTATGCAAGGATCACAATGTAATAAAGATGTTTTAGAGAAACAAAACTAGTAAATACTTGTAACTAACAAGCCATCACTAAGAGAACCACTTAGCATTTTACATCCAGAAGAATAAAACCATGCCCAAAAGGACAAGGGGTCTGAGAGAAGCCATGATGGCTTAAAATGGCTTAAAAAAAAAAAAACACCTCAACAAATATTATATGTTAATTTTTTTTTTCCTCATTGAGACAGGGTCTCATTATGTAGTTCAGGCTGGCTTTAAACTCACTTTGTAGCTAAGGCTAGTCTCAAACTCACAATGATCCTCCTGCCTCTGCAGTGCTGGGATTATAGGCGTGCACTACCATGCCTTGATTAATATATTTTTTTAAATTTATTTTAAAAATAAAAGAAGGAAAACAGTAACAAACAGACATCCATTTACAAAATAGCATGAGAACGATACAAGCAATACAGAGTTCCAGACAAAGTGGTAGGAAATAAACAATGGTTGTTTATTGTGTATTGATATCTTCAAAGTGGTTTCTCAAAAAATATTGTAGACAAAAATAATAATGACTACTTTTAGGGGCATAAAAGTATATTTGATCTAGAACAGTAGGCAAAAAAATAACATGAAAGACTAAATTTTACCATGCATTCATCATTATAGATCCAAAGGATGCGCCACAAGGTCCTGAGATTCCCGGTACCAGGGAATAAATAAATAAAAACAACTCCAAAGGGCATTTTCTAACTTAAGAAAAGTATAAAGACTGTTCAATTTTATTTTTGTGTGTGTCTTTTAAATTTTATTGGTACATTTTAGGTATAAATAATGATTGTTTATTACATGGGATTTATACCTGTACATGATAGATCCTGCTTCTTTTTTTCCCATTCCCTCTCCTCCCTAAAACTGATTAAATTTTAATTTTAAAAATCAAGTATGGAATTTCCAAAATAGTGTAAGTTTAGAAGCAGGGTCTTGCCATGCAGTTCGGGCTGGCCTTGAGCTCACTTTGTAGCCCAGGCTGGTCTCAAACTTGCAGCAATCTTCCTGCCTCAGCCGCCTGAGTGCTGGGATTACAGGCGTGCACCACCATGCCTGCCAACAATGTATCTTTAAATTTTGCATTTAACTTGTTGTGAGTGAGAAAATAAAATGCTACCATTCTCATAGAAGCCTGGAAAAATTAAAAACACGTACAAAGGAGGTACAAAATAAGGAACCATTAGTCGTCCAATCACAGCACTAATAGATTTAATCTGTGTGAAAATCTGCAGCTTGGATGCCAACCCTAGCGCTTGTTTCTCTTTTTTTTCTTTTTGCTGCACTGGGAACTGAATCAGAGCCTTTGCACTGAGCTACATCCCAGCCTATTTTTTTACGGGGCAGGGTCTCATTGCGTTGCCCTAGGCTGAGTTTAAACTTGGGCCCTCTTGCGTGAGCCTCCCAGAGTGCTGGGATTATGGGTGTGTGTCATTCCAGACCTAATTCTTGAATCTTAAATACCTAAAACTTTAACGCAAGTACAGAAGTGAGAGAACCGCACCAGAACCGCACAACAGTATGAAGCGTAAGGTAGGAAACTTGAGTGACAAAAGCAGGAATAGTTCCAGCCCCAGCCATAGCCTCACTAGACTAAGCCTACTTTTATTAAGTGAATGAATGGATGAATTGGATGAATGAATGAGTCAGTGGATCAGTGGTGGGATTTGAGGGTGTATCTGGGCGGCGATGGTTGGGCAGTTGAATCCTATCAACGTTACCTTTAAATACCAAGTCTCGCACCATGAGGGCACACATGAGGAGACTGCACTCCCTGAGACAGACCCAGCAGGCAGGACCGAACATGGGCACTGGCAGGGAATTCACAGGTAAGTAGTGGGCGACCCAGGGGAGGTGGGCAGGGGGCAGAAAGTGGGACTTCAGTGGTCTGAAAGGAGCCAGCAATCAAAGCAGCAAGATGAAAGGATGCAAGTCTCTCGGCTCCATTCACACTGAAGGGAGGGGAGAGGGCATGAATGATAGCTGGGGGGCACGAAGGGAAAGGGAAGAAAGTCAGGGAGCTGGTGTGGGAGGCTGGGAGCTGCTCCGTGGGCCTCCTGCGCCTCCCTGGCCGGCCCCAGCCCGCCTGAGTTCCACCAGGGCTGCAGATGTAAGCTCCTTCACTTGCAGAAGGCAGGTGACTGTGCGCTCCCGCCCCAGTTCTGTCTGTGCTTACCCTAGGCAAAGTGTTTAGACTGTGGACGTGGGTAAGCGTCAGTTGGTCCAGCCTGGTAAATTCACCATGTGCTCTTTCTAGCTGCCTGAACTTTAGGAGCTTCTGTCTCTTGACAGAAGAAAAAAATCACAGGAATTGTGTATGTGAAGCATCCTGGTGTGAGGCACAGTGAATAACACACCGCACCGTGTTCTACTCTTGCTAGTGTGACTGTGTCCTGTTACTACCACATTTACTCCAAGCATAGTGTTCAGATACAGGGGCTTCGTTAATTTTACTTTTTCCTTGTTTTTCACTATGTAGTTCAGGCTGGCTGTGATTTCACTGTGTAGCACAGGCTGGCCTCAAACTCATGATGATGCTCCTGCCTCAGCCTCACAAGTGCTGGGATTACAGGCATGCATCACCATGCCCAGTTTAAATTTACTTTCAACTCCGTGCCAGGTACTAGCCAGCCTATCCCCTGCTTTTCACACCTGGGATCTCAGAAGCTCTTCACACTTTTTTTTTTTTCTTTAGACAAACTCTTGCTATACAGTTCAGGCTGGCCTTGAGCTGATTCTGTATGTAGCCCAGGCTGGCCTTAAACTTGTGCAATTCTCCTGCCTCAGCCTACAGACTGCTGGGATCACAGGTGTGTGCCACCACGCCCAGCTTTACTTTAATTCTTGTTATTTTGCCTGTATATAGAATTCTGAGTTGACAGCTCTTCTCAGCACTTCAAAGATTTCATTGAGCCTGTTACGTTTGGCACATGCCTGTAGTCCCAGCACTCTGGGTGGCTGACAAAGCAGGATCGCAAGTTTGAGGACTGCTTGGGAAGTGCAGCGAGACTGGGTCTCCAAATAAAGTCAGAAGGGCTGGCTGTGCAGCTCAGTGGTAGACTGCTTGACTCGCACAAGTGAGGCCCTGGTTCAATCCAAGCACAGGAAAAAAGTCTTTTATCGGCCAAGGCGGAGCTAGCTGGAGGAACGCTTCCTTGCCTGAAGTCATACAGCAAACCAATGCTCTTTAATTTTAAGAAAAGAAAAATGAAAACAATGGTATAAAATTTCCAAACAAGATTAGATTGTAGGAGGGTAACAATGGTTAGTACATTGTGTATTGTTATCTTCAAAGTAGTTGCTCAGATTATAAGATATAGATATGCCTATATTAATCAAGCAATAGAGGCATATACCTTTCTTTTAATGAACTAATAGCAATAGTACAACTCTTAAATATATATATATATATGTATATATATATATATATGTTCTCTTTTTTCCCTTTCCTTTTGAACAGTTTCTTCCCATTTTACAAATTTTTTTTTTCTTCGTCATTTGGAGACAGGGTCTCACTATGCAGTTCAGGCTGACCTTGAGGTCACTTTGTAGCCAGGCTGGTCTCAAACTTGGCAACGATCCTCCTCTCTCAGCCTCCTGAATGCTGGGATCACAGGCATGCACCACCACACCTGGCCACAATATCTATTGTACATTTTGGATCTTCTTTACACTTTCAGCTTCTCACAATAGGGGACTATATGTTTACACATGTGAGACTAATTTATTTCACTTATGAGTATGGTCTCAAGTTGTATCCATTTCCCAATAAATGTCTCATTTATCCTTCTTTATAGCTGAGTAGTACTCCATTGTATAAAAATGCCACATCTTTTGTATCCATTCCTTGGTTGATGGGCATTTGGGTTGTTCCAAGATTTTGCTGTGACAAATTGTGTTGCTATAAACATGGTGCACATATATTGCTGTGGCATGATGTTTTTAATTATTCTGGGAAAACACCCAGAAGGAGAATAGCGGGTTCAGATGGGACCTGAGTTTTTGAGGAATCTCCACACTGACTTCCACAGTGCTTATACCAGCCTACACTCCCACCAACAATGGAGAGGGGTTCCTTTTCCCCACATCACCTCCAGCATTTGTTATTGGTTGTTTTCTTGATGATAGCCATTCTTACTGGGATGAGATGTAATCTCATTATTGTTTTAATTTGCATCTCTTGAATGACCAATGATGTTGAACATTTATTCATATATTTATTTGCTGTTTGTATTTTTTCATCTGAGAAGTGTGTGTTCATCTCAGATGCCCATTTTTGGATCTTTTAATTTGGGGGGGGCCTGATTTTTTTCAATTCTTTATATGTTCTAGAGATAATTCCTTTGTCTGAAGGACAATTATCTAAAATTTTTCCCCTACTCTGTGGATTTTCTTTCCACTCTGTTGGTGACTTCTTTTGATGTGCAAAAGCTTTCTAGTAAGATGAGATCCCAGTTGTTGATCCTTTGAAGTATTTCCCATGCAATTTGGGTTTTATGCATGAACTCTCTGCCTACGCCTGTGTCTTCACGATTTCTACCTACTTTCTCTCCTTCTACATTTCCTCAAACTCAATGCCCTTGAAATCATTGTTTTCAAGGAATGAATGACATTCTTAGCACCTGCTTTTTCATTTAGGATATTCATCCCAGCTGTCAGAAACCCTGAACAGCATGGCCCCGGAAAATACTCAGCCAGACCCTCTCTTCGATCAGAGTTACAGCAGCAGGAGCAGGATGCCGTGGTCCGATCAGGATCCGAGCGGTCTCAGTGAGTAGTCCCACCCTTTCTCCTCCCTCCCCTCTCTCCTCTGCCCTCAGGGCCCTGGATTTGCATTTTGTACTGGTTTTAAAGCAGGTGTTGTTGATTGTGTAATATTTTCAAAAATCTATTCAAAATCTTCCCGTCGTTAAAGCAAAACTTTAGGTTTCAAATCAGTAGGGCCTTTGCCCGATGCCTAGTTCAAATTATAGTGGATAAGGCTGAGAACACAAGATACAAAACAGGGGAGAATATTTTCCTGGAGAGAAGGTCTGAAGCACAGGGAGACAGACACAGAGAAGCTCTCTTTCCCAGCAAGAACACGGGGACAGTGCAAAGGCTGCTTTTAGAGAAGTAGAGTATGACTGTGTGCAGGATTCATTTACATAAATTAGATACTACTGTATCATTCTGAAGTATGTAATCGTTATTTAATAACACACCCTAGAGATTTACCTTAAAAAGTAGAAATAGAATTGGGTGTGGTGGTGCACGCCTACAATCCCAGTACTGGGGGGTGGGGGCTGAGACAGGAGGATCACTGTAAATTTGAGGCCAGTTTGACTACACAGTTTTGTTTTGAGACTCTGTCTCAAAAACAAAATTATCAATAAAATTACTGTGATTCCAAAATTCTGTCTCTGAGCACGTACTTAAAACAATTAGAAGTGGCAGGTCAAAGAGCTATTTGAACATCCACGTTGCTAGAAATGTGCTATTATTATTCACAATAACCAAAGGTACAAGCAGTCTTAAGTGTACTCCAATAGATGAACGGATAAACAAAATGTTTTACATACGTATAAGGCAGATGGATTTAATCCTAGAAAGGAAGGAGCATGTGACAGTGTAAATGAACTATGAAAACATTATTCTAAGTAAAATAAACCAATCACAAAAGGACAAATATTTTATGATTCACTTATAAGGTATCTATGGTGATCAAACTCATGGAGCCACAAGGTAGAATGGTGGTTGGCAAGGGCTGAGAGGAGAGGGGAATGCAGAATTGTTGTTTTGTTTTTTTTAAATTTTTAAAAAGTTAGTACATGCTTATCTGGGCATGGTGGCCCTGTTCTATAATCCCAGCACTCAGGAGGCTGAGAGAGGAAGATTGCCGAGGGTTTGAGGCCAGCCTGGGCTATGTGTTGAGTTCAAAGCCAGCCTTAACTATATGGCAAGACCCTGTTTCCAAAAAAAAATTAGTATATGTTTGTTGTACGTAAGGATCACAGTTATTAGGGGAAGTTGGCACACGTACCTAACACTTCTTAATTTTCTTTCAATCTCGTACCCCTTCCTGTTTTTCCCCCGTTTTGTTTTGTTTTTTTTTGTTTTGAGACAGGGTCTTTCCATCCTTAACGTTATGTACAAGACTAGACTTGCTCCTTCTGCCTCCCACTCATTGGGATGACAGGTGTGCACCCCAATGCCCAGCTAGAATTGTTTAATGGGAAAAGGAGTTTCAGTTTTCTAAGGTGACATGTTTTGGAAATTGGTTGCATTTTTTAAAATTTTTTTTAATTTTCTTTTTAAATTGTTTGCATGATCAGAATGTACTTACCACTACTGCACTGAAAATTGGTTAAGATGATAAGTTTTATGCATATTTTACCATGTATTAATTATGTCACGTCTTGAATGCATAAAAGATTATTTCTCTCTTTTTTTTTTTTTGGTACCAGGAATCGAACTCAGGGCCTTGCCCTTGCCAGGCAGGCTCTTATGCCACTGAGCTATATCCCCAGTGAAAGATTATTTCTCTAATCTCCTACTAATAAACATTTTAAATTCCTGGAAGTAAATATTCAGGATTAACTGGTTTGAAGAAGGCATGAAAGATATGGTTAATGGTTTAAAGATATTAAATTTCTCTCAAAACTTGCACCAGTTTATAGTTCCACTAAGAGTATGTATTCCTCTCTGTTCGGTAATCATGGATTTATAGCTAACCTTTTGCCAACCTGGTGCTTATTATGATTCAGTTTGGTTTTGTCTGCAGTACTGGGGATTGAATGCAGCACTTGTGTGCTGAGCTATATTCCTAGTCCTTTTGTTATTTTGAGAGTGACTGAATGGCCCAGGCTGGGCTTGACTTTGTGATGCTTCTCCCTTAGCCTCGAAGTGTGCTGGGGTCCTAGGAATGTGCCACCACACCCAATCGAATACTATTTTTAAACATTATTATTCTAGCGCTACATTAATACATTCATGAGGAAATTTAGAAAGCCCGCTATAATCAGATAAATGAGTTTGTATATCACGTAGAAACCCAGAATATAAATAAAGAGCAAAATAAAAGATAGATACTAGGAAATAAGGAGATAGATCTTTTTTGATTTTGTTTTTATTTTTCTGAGACAGGTTCTCACTGTGTAGCCCAGGCTAGCCCTGAACTCTATAGCGATCCTCCTGCCTCAGCCTCCAGAGTACTGGGATTATAGGCCTGTGTCACCAGTTGAGAGATAGACCTTTTGCAAATGGGAAGTGGGGCTGGGGATATAGCTCAGTGGAATAAGCGTCTGCCTGGCAAGCGCAGGGTCCTGAGTTCGATCCCCAGTACTGCCAAAAAAAAAAAAAGAAAAAGTGCAAATGGGAAGAGAGGACCAAGAAATGGAGGGATGGGGGAGCAAGCGGTGTGGAATGGGATGAAAAAAAGAATTAAGATGTGGTATGACCATATGCCAGTTCCCCATGAATAATCATTATGTGCTATAAACACGTACTAATAAAAATAAAATTGGGGAAAAAATGAAGATGCTCTTGATATTCACTTCCTACGCGGGATGTAACTCAGGTGAAGAGTTTTAGTTACTTGTTCCTCATTGTGTGCCTGTAAATAGAGAGCTAAAAGGCAACATTTCTACTATTAAATAAGTATGATGAAAACTTTTCTAGAGTGCACCTTGCGTACCCCACGCTCTGAGCTTACAGAGTGGAAAATAGCTTTTTGTGTTTATGAAGACACCACACATACATCCAATTAACTTTCAGAACAAAACTTGACCCACATGGAGTGACTTTTCCTACGGTATAACTGGGAATTGACCATAGAGAACCAACATGTGGACGATATGTTTGATCAGTATACCAGTGTAATCAATCTTCCTTATGTTGCTCAGAAGAACAACTTGGTTCCTCATTTAGAATTAACTGGGGACCCAAAGTCTATCCTACCCCCTCTTCTCGTTTTGCAAAGCTGACTGAAAGTGTTTTGGAACATGTAATGTTTCTTTCAGCAGTACCACCATGGAACAGAATGGCTCCCATGACTCCCCAGCCAAGCACTTCAATGGGCCCAGGTGATCCCAGGACATACTTGACACCACAGGTCCACCCCGGTACCAGTGAGTACGGTCCTCTAACCTTGTGTCCTCTTTCTAGTCCACCTCTCTTCTCCTGGGAGCTCTTCGTCTTTCCCTCCAAAAGTGTTGGTGTGAGGTTCAATGAGAGCAAATCAACGAGAAGAGACTAAATACCTGGCCAGAAACAGAATGGGGGGTTTCGTTGGAAGGACAGGCCAGTGTCCTCGTCATTCTTGGAACCTCAGTGTCTCACTCTTCTCTTGCTGTAGCACAGTTACTTCTCTGGATCTGAAAGTCCAGCTTTGCTTTCCGCCTCCAGCTATGTCTCCCAACCACTTCATGATCTTTGATCTCCAAGGTGATGGCGTGATCAATATTCTGTTCTTTCTAACCATTCTGAAGGTTTTTATCTAGATGTTCCCCACACACATACACAAAGCCTCCTTTGAGCGCAGGTGCAGATTTGAGGAAGTGATTGGATAGTGCAGCACTACACTCCTTGGTGCATTGTTGCACTGATGAGTTTATAGCTAAACGTGACGGTAGCAGGCGGGCTCTGGTTGAAGGAGGCACATCACCGGGGCATGTGGCTGGGCAAGGTACAGCTCCCCCCTTGGCTCCTGCCTTGACTCTCCTGCATGCTGTGTGTCAGGACAGAGCAGCTTCTCCTCCACTAGGTCTTCCTGTCGTGCCTTTTCTTCTTAGGAGCTGGCTAGCTGTGGATTAAAACATGAGGCAAAATAAACCTCTCCTCAAGTAATGTATGTTGAGTGTTGCGTCCCAAGGATAAGAAAGTAACTAAGACAGATTTTTTTGTACCATAAAAGGGGGCATTGCTGTTACCCAACTGTGTGGTTCAGAAGCCTTGGAATGGGCTTGGAGGAGGAGGTAGAAAAGGTTTGGAGATGCTGCCTGGAGAAGCAGCCCTAGAATATGGCAAGCTAAGCTTGACAGGTGATTCTGGTGGAAGCTTAGAAGAGCAGAATCCTGATAGAAATGCAGCCAGTAAAAGCCAGGCTCAGGGGGTTTCATTTGAGAACAAGGACTCTGTTGGCATTTCAGCTCGAGGCCATGCATGTTATTCTGTGGCAGAAATTTTGTCTACATTTGCTCACGGCCTGAAACTTTACAGGAGACAGGGAGGACAGACTAATCTTGTGGAGGACATTTTAAGGCAGCTGAATGTTCAGGCTATAGCATGGTTATTGCTTGCTGCTTTTAGTGAGATGTACTGTGAAAAAAAATAAAAAAATAAAAAACCCCATTTAAAACAGGTTTTAATCTAGGCCAGCTGTACAGCTCAGTGGCATAAGCACCTGCCTGGCAAATGTAAGGTCCTGAGTTTGATTCCCAGTACCAAAAAAAAATGTTTTCAGTTTTTCTAGTAAGTACCTGAAAAGTAGAGGAGAGCTTGGTTGCTGAAAATTTAGCATTAAAAACAAAGCAAGTGCTCTGGCTCAGTACAACAGGAAAACATGGTTTAAGGGCATGTCTCAAATTAGCAAGAGCCCTACCCTTTGAAGGCTGTCTTGGTTATTTTTCTCTCCTTGCTGAGACAAAATGCCCAACGCCCAAAATGAAGGAAGGAAAGGTTTATTTAGCTTACAGTTTGTGGAGGTTTCAGTCCATACTTGGCTGGCTCAGAGGCAGAGTGGCACATGGCAGAGGGCAAATGTTCATGGCAGCAGAACACGGCAAAGACAACCAGCAAAAGGGAGGAATGGCCACAAGCAGCCTCTTTCTACCTCCCTTACATTGTAAACAGGCTCCCCCCACCCAGGGGACATGTAGCTCTCAGGCAATCTCCATGCCCTCCTCTTCCACAGGCTCAGGATGTATACAAAGTAGGCACCCTGACTTCCTGCTGAGTCATGCAGCCAAACTTCTAGACTCCCCAAGTTGGCACAATATATCAACCATAACAAAGGCTCAACATTGCAAAGGCAGCTTTGATTTTGAGAAAGAGCCCTAGCTCACACTGTTTGAGAATGGAAGCCTAGGGAATTTGTTCCCCAGGGTTCAGTTCACAACACTTACTCATCCAGGCATTTGGAGGCCTCTGGAGTCATCACTCAAGATGGCCTGGCCGCTCCTCCAACTGGTGGCAGACCTTGCCATGGATGATGGCAACAAACACAGTGTGAGAGTTGTGGGGTTAGGAAGGTTTCCTCCCAAATTTCAGAAGGTCTGGGAGGCCAGGCAGTGTGCCTCGAGGGCAGTGTGTAAAGCTGTGAGAGTGAAGCTGAAAGTACAGTGAAGACGGCAGCGAGTTGCAGAAACCAGGCACATAGGATATCTGAGGGAAGCTGTAAAGAGTGAGCACTTAGCCCAAAAGAGAAGCCAATGGGGCTACAAGCACTGGCAGTGCCATAGAGGTGAGGCCGCCCAAGCCCTTTGGAGCTCATATTTTGCCACCACTTTCCCTGGGTACTGGACATGGAACTATGTAATTGAATGTTTCCCCTGCTGGGTTTCAGACTTGTTTTGGACCTATTGCCTTCTGTCCCCGCTTCCTCCCTTTTGGAACAGTAGTGTTTGCCCCATGCTATTACATGTTACAGAGTTCAACTTTCCTTTTAATATTTACAGGGCCTCATAGCTAAGAGTTTGCTGTAAGTCTCAGAGAAGGCTTTGCACTTGGACTTTTCAGCAGTTCTGAAACTGTTAGGACTTTGGCAACTCTTAGTAGGGGACTAAATATGTTTTGCTGGGCTGGGGATATAGCTCAGTGGCACAAGCGCCTGCCACACAAGTGCAAGGTCCTGAGTTCAATTCCCAGTACCAAACAAAAAATGGTTTTGCCTAAAAAGATGTGCATAAGTATCTAGATGCCCTCCAAAACCTCATGCAATTGTAGGCAGGTTTTGGGGAAGTGATTGGATCGTGGAGTATAGTCAGGGCTTTACAAGGGGAAACAATAGTGTACAGGACTCTTAACTATAAGATTATTTTATAGTAGTCACCCAAAGAGTCACATACAAAAAGAGTGCAGGAAATCTGTCCACACACTGAAGACCAAATACTATAGCTGAGCTCCTGGACCCCATGGTAATGCCCTGCACGAGTCCAGCTGAAGACCTAGAGCCCATAATAATGCCCCTGACGAGTCCAGCTGGAGGCCAAGAGCCCACAACAATATCTCATTCAGGCCTGTTTCACGGATCTATGCCGAGAAGGGCCCAAGGTCAGCAGCAGAAGCTAGAAAGTCCGCCAGCAAAATGAAGGATCCATGCCGGCAGCCTGAGGGATTTGCACTGGAGCAAGGAAGCAACACTCACAGTAAGAACCAGAGGTCCGCCAAAAGGTACCACAGCCATCCTCAGTGGCAGTGAGGTCCCGAGCTCCTCCATTGATGAGAACAGCTGAGCTATCAGGAAATCCAGTGCAACAGTCTTCTCCAGGAGACTGAACACGGCATCGTCTTCCCCTCTGGAGCCAGGAAGCAATGCTCACTAAGGACTAGAGATCCCCCAAAGTGAACCATAGCTATTTCCAGCAACACCAAGGTATCAAGCTCCTTCAATGATGAGAACAGCCAAGTTCATCAGGAAAGCCAGCAGGACAACCTTCTCCACGAGAACCAACGGCAGCCCCAGGAAAATCAACAGCAACCAACAGCTTCCAAAGGCTTCACTTCTTCTCCTGTTCTTTTCATTTTATTGGCAACAATCCTCAGGTGGGCCTCCCACATGGAGCACCACGCTGGTTCAGCTAAGCTGGGTGTTGCAAGTTGCCCACCAGTTGTCAGTCCACCACAGGGTGCCTTCATTTATGGATTCATCCACGGAGTTTATAGCTAAATGTGATGTTAGGAGGTGGGCCTGGGTGGAACTGCCAGGCCACTGGATAACATGCCAGGAAGGATGTATCTCCTTTCTTGTTCCTCCCCTGACTCTCCCTTCTTCTGTCCATTACAACACAGAGCAGCTTCTCCTCCAACATGCCCCTCTGCCAGCTATTCCTCCTTTAGAGCTGACTGACTGTGGATTGAAACATGATGCAAATCCCTCCTTTATGTGTGTCAGGTTTTATGTCTCAGTGATGAAAAAGTGACTAAGATATACTGTTTGGTTGTTTAGTTGTTTGATTGGTTTGTTGGTTGATTTGTTGGTTGGCTTTTCGAAGCAAGGTCTCCTTGTGTATTTCAGGCTGGCCACAAATGATCAGTGATCCCCTTGACTCAGCCTCCCAAGTGTTGGAGTTATGGATGTGTGCTGTTGTACCAATGGACAATCTTATTTTTGTTTTTAATTATTTTCTTGAGACAGAGTCTTTCTCTGTAGTTTGGACTAGCCATGAACTCACTATGAAGCCCAGACCAGCCTCAAACTCATGGCAATCCTGCTGTCTACATAATGGCAAACCGAAACACCAAAACAACACTCAGGATTTGGAGGCAGATTTATTTAACACTGCATTGGCACTGACAAGAAACCAATTCTTATAAAAAATGTTTGGCCTCAAACACTCATGGAGGGAAGTTTTTATGGGGTTGCAAAGGGAATGTATAGAGGCAGAGTTCTTGGCTGTCTTTATTGGTTCTTACAGTATGCATCATAGTGACCAGCTCTGTATCACAGTGACCAGCTGTTTCTAAGAAACAGAAATGACAGGAACTGTTACCTGGGCAACTAACAGACCAGCTGGGGTGGGTATTTTCTGTTATACTTCCCTCTTCTTTTACTTTTCTAGCAAATCTTTGCTGGGAACATTCCATGTGATCTTCTGAGACAAGGCCCAATGAGAAGCAGTAACTCTAAGGCTGTCAGTGGTCCTCAAGACTGAAAGTCTTTCCCCTAGGAGTTTGTGGTCTGTTTCCCTTATTAACAGGGTTTCTTCCTAAGGCAACTCTGACAAGGGAGTGAAGGAGTTAATCTGACCTAAGAGAGTGTCCAGTGTGCCTTCCACACTTGTCAAATTTTTGTCGCTTGTAAGGGCTTTACTAGTTATTTGCTATTCTCTCAGGGTAATCATCCATACAGCTAAGGCAAAAATACGATATCAAATACTTAGGTAAGCTGAAACAAGGACTGGGGTAAGCAGCCTGAAAAGGCAAAAAATCAAGAGGAGTGATACACTGAGGTCTGGGGCAATCCTGTGAAAGATGCTTCAAGCTTTGTCTGTGTGGACTGGTCAGCACTGGGAGTGACCAGAGCAGGGCTTTGAGTGCATTGTCGTCTCTTCAGAGTGAGCCTCAGAGGAGGTGTCTGCTCCAGGTAAATTGTCCAGCAATCATCTGGATGGGCTCTTTTAACTCTGGAATGGTGCATCTAAGACTGGATTCTGGTCTTTTAGCTAGCTGGTTACAAGCTGTCCTGTATGCTGCATGTAGTTTCTATTTAATCTTTAATAGTTCTGTCAGTTTTGAGTTCTCTTCTATAAATGCAGGCCCATTGTCACTGCCAGTGGTCAAGGGTAGCCCATATCTAGGGGTGATCTTTTTACAGCAGGACCATACAAACTTTTGTTGTAGTCTCAGGGCAGGTAGGGAAGGCCAGCCTGAGTAGGGGCACATAAGCACCACCAATAGATATCTGTTAGCCCTTGTAAGGCTCTCTTAGGACTGTGGACTGGATTGTCCTGAGTGCAGCAGACCATCCCTGCAGGAGAGCTTCAGCCAAAATAGCTTTGTCCAAGGTGGCCACAGCATATGTAACCTGTTAGACTCCATTCCTAACAGAGCTACTTCCATCCACAAGCGGAGTGTACTCAGCATCTGTCAGGGGGTTTATTTTTAAGTCTGGGTCAGCTTGAGAATAGTTCATCTATTAGTGCCAGGCAGTCATGGTCTGTTGGCCCTAGATTTGTGGGCAGGTAGGTGGCAAGATTGGTTGGTTTATCACCATAAGAGTCAGGTGAGGATTTTTGCATAACAGTCCTTGGTACTGGGTGACCTCACTGTTGAAGAGTCAGCAAGGTCCTTGGTTCTAGTACAGCCTGTGGCACCTGGGCAGTTAGGTCTCAGCTTGTCAGTTTTCATGATCAGAAGGACTGTGGCTGTTAGAGCACAGAGGCAAGGGGGGAAGGCAGCCCTTAGCAACTGTGTAGGCTACTGGGCACCCCCAGGGGCTGATGGTCTGGGTAAGCATCTTTGTAGTCACATGTCCTTTGCAGATTTGTGCCTTTTCCCAAGATACCTTGTAGCCAGTTTCTGCCAGATACTGCAGCAGAGCTTTTGTGTCTCCAGCAGGCAGCTTGGGTGTCACTCATCAGAAGTGCAGTGATAGTTTGTGCAGGAAACTAGTGAGGTCAGCTGTGAAGGCTTCTCCAAAGAGGGCAAACAAATTTTTGAGCCTCTGGGAAGTTGATTCCAGGTTGGAAGGAGCTAATCAAAGGCAGAAGGTGTTCTTTAGGTCCAAGCAGGTGTACCAGCAGGCTATGGGTCTCAGAAGACTGAGGTAACATATATTGAGGGCAATTGCAGCAGCATTGTCAGCTCAAGAGATCCTGAACTGGCTTTACAGGCAAGAGAGGTGTATCTTAGCAGTTTGACAGTCTATAAACATTTCATGGTTCTGAAGCCTCTGGGTGTGTAGTTGAATTCTTAGTTGAATCTCTTGTGGCATGGGGTACTGTTTGCTCAGGGGGCCATGACAGAGCTGGAAGGGACAAAGAAACTGGCTCTTTAAGGGTGGCCAAATTTGTTGCTAGCACCTCCCAGAAAATAGTGGGAGAGTTCCCAAACCCTTGTGAGACCAAGTGAGCTGGTCTTTTTATCCTGTCTTGGGACCTTCCCAGTTAAAGGCAAAATCCACAAGCAGAAAGTGGCATCTTTTAAATCTAGACATGTAAACCAGGTGGTACCTAAAGGTAGCAATCCAAGAAGGGTGTGGGGGTTGGGGACTGCAGAGGGCAAGGTGATGGCTGTGTGGTTGATGGCATGGAGATCTTGCACTGGCTGGTGATATCCACTGAGCGTTTTTATAGGGAGGAGAGAAATATTCCAGGGTGATTAACAGACTATCAGGATCCTGAACTGCTTTAGGTGTCTGATGTGTGACTGGATGCCCATTTGTGCTTCCTGTGACATAGGATATGGGAGCACGGTTGATGGCCAGTCCCAGAGGTGAGTCCATGGTCCATACCTCTGGGAGGAGAGTTTTCAGAATTTGAGGATTGCAGTTATCTGCCTGAGGTTGATACAGGGTGAGGCTAACTGGCTAGGGGCCTTTAACTAGAAGAGGAGATCTCTTCACAGAAGGGGGACGGGGGATTCAGGCATATATAAGAATTTATTTTTGGTGCCTCCCAGGCTGCAAGTCTGTGTCTGGCAGAAGGGGTGAGAAGCAAGTGTCCTAGTTGCCCTAGTGATAGTAACTTTTTTTTCACTTTAACAATGTAGAAGTTCAATGAAGTTTTAAAATTAAACATACATGAGAAAACTTTCCTGGGATGTATTTGACTAACAAGTTGACAGTGGTAGTCCACAAAGAAGTTTCTTGTTATCTTACCATAGCAGTAGAGGAGGAAAGTGGGGAAGCAGGAAAGAGAACAAAAGTCGCTTGTCTAACAGTCTCCTGAAAAACATGCAAAATTTTGTTTTTTTATATTTGGCTTTTCTCTTATTGCAGAAAACCTTTCAATACCCAAGAATATGAAAGGAAGGGTAAGAGTCAGTAAACGTCATGAGTGTCCTGTTAGTTATTTTTTTACCATTTTCTCTTTTATTTGATCCTTAAAGGAAAAAACAAATTATAGAGAAGATAGTAGGGAATTAACACTGGAATCTGTATTACATGTTATCTTCACCTTTGTTGCGCAGTTATACATATGATGGCTCGTTTGATTAATCAATTTTCTCCACCCTCATCTCCATTGTTCTACCACCCAATCAGTCATCCTCTGATAATAACTGTTCTTTTGGGTTTATTTACTCCCTCGCTGGGGCCAACCCCGTGGACTGGACTGGGCCCCCAGCAGCACCACGACAGGGCAGAGCCAGTCAGTCGGTCCGCTGGGGGCAATCCCGAGGACTTGACCAGGCCGCTGGACACGCTGTATTGAGGTGAAGCCTGGTAGTTTGCTGGGTAACCCCACCTACTCAACCAGATCAATGGCCTTGAGGGCTTGTCAATGGGTCCAGATCATAGTGAACCTGGTTCCCTGCCTATCTACTGTCTTTGATGGTAACTTCTTGACATAGGAAACTTTTACCAAAGAACTGAGCCTATCCCAGCACTTGTAAGACTGAGGCAAAAGGATTGTTGTGAATTTGAGACCAGCCTCGGCTACAAAGTGAGCCCAAGGCCATCCTGAACTGTGAGACTGTCTCAAAAAAGAGAAAAAGAAAAAAAAAAGAATTAAGCCTTGTCTGGCCTAGTTTGAGCCCATCAGACTGATGAAAGTGTTATCATTTGACCCAGGCCGAAGCTTTTGAGAGTCCTTATCCTTTAATCTGAAGGGACATTTTTCGTGTGTTTCCATAGCCCTCATAGCTAGCAATTGGTAAGGGCTTTATCAGGCTTCTGGACAACAGGAGTGATGTTTGATATATTGTTGGACTTTTTGACCCTGTCTTTGATGCCTTTGAGAAGTGCTCCACTGGCTTTTTGCTCCTGGGTGGGGTGACTTTTACGAAAGGCCATGGCAACTCATTCGTTACAGCCAACAGTCCAGTTTTCTTAAGTCAAAATGTGGACATTTCTGCATGGAACAGAGTGAGAAGGAATTGCTGACAGTCATTTCAGGTGGGCGCTAGATGATATTCTCTGACCAGGACAGGCATGCAGGGAGGGCCTCTGTGGCCAAACGTAGGCAGTGGCTAGCGGGAACTGATTCAGTTGGCTGGAAGTAGATGAGTAGCAAGGAATAAAGCTATAGGTGTTGGCAGCAACTACAGTGGCCAACAGGAGTGATTTATCTCTCAAGGTGAAATTCTCAGGAAGAATAGATCTCTTTTCTTCAGATGCAGAGAATGGCAGTTTGATTTCATTTAATTTCATAGTCAGCAGAAAAGCCCTTTTCCCTGCAGTTAGGGACTTTGGTTTTGACTAATCGATTCCCATTTCTGCTCCCTACATATGTCCCATGCACTATTGAGCAATGGCGCAACAGGCAAAGGGTGGCTGCCCCCCAGAGAGAGACCATTTAGATGCCCTGGCTGCTTGCCTCTTGGCAATGTTGGGACCATCTTGACTCAGGAGAAGTATCAGTAGGTTCTCCATTTTGTCCTTTATTAGACATGTCCGTGGAACCACAGGTTGGGACCCAGTCAAGCTCCATAGTTTGGAGAGGGAAGTCCAACTCCTCACCACAGAGCACAGATAGAGTGGCCTATAGCTTTTGCTGTCCCTAGACACTCACAGTCATTCAGCAGGCACTCAGAGGTTAAACATTTCAACCCCCTTCCTTTGAGGGTGCCCTGACTAATGAAGTTGACCAGGTTCTCCCTCTGCTGGAGCTGAGCAATACTGACAAACTAACTGGGGTGCCCTGGGGACGGGTGTCTTTCCTTATCTGATAGCCAGATCAGACTTCTTCTTCCTCCCTTTTGAGTCTAAAGGGAGCCACTCAGCAGGGAGCCAAGAATGCTCCTTCTGATCTCCAAGGATACTCAAGAAATCTTAAAGGCACACCTTCCCTTCAAAACCTGGAGAAGTCCCTGCTTTGTGCACAAGGGCCATAACCGGTGACCAAAGAGGTCACCGTGTTCAGTCTTCCAGGCCAATGCATCAGACCGTATGGCAACAGAAACACTGAAAAGACGCCCAGGATTCAGAGGCAGATTTATTTAACGTTGGACAAGCACTGGCAAGGAATCAACCCTGATAAGAATATGAGGCCTCAAACACTCAGGGAGGGAGATTATGGAGTTGGAAAGAGAAGTACAGAGGCAGAGCACTCGGCTGTCTTCCACTGGTTCTCACAATATTCATCGTAGTGAATATGCATCACAGTGCCCAGCTGTTTCTAAGAAACAGAAGTAACAGTAGCTACTGGCTGGACAACTAACAGACCAGCTTGGGGGGCATTTTTTGCTATACTTAATCCTCCTACAGGCATGTGCCACCATGCCTGCCTGCAACTTTATTTCATTTTTTAATTAGTTTTTTGAGACAGGGTCTTTCTGTGTACATCAGGCTGGACTTGAACTCATGGCAATCCTCCTACCTACACCTCCTGAGTGCTGCGATTACAGATGTGTACCACCATACCCTGCTATAACCTTATTTTTTAAACTCTTCATTATAAAAACAACCTTTAGAAATTGATAGCTTAATAGTTTTTTTGTTGTTGTTGTTTTAAAACAGGTTCTCATACTGTAATTCCGGCTGGGCTTTAACTCACTATGTACCCCAGGCTATCCTTGAACTCACAGCAATCTTCCTGCCTCAGCCTAGTGAGTGCTGGGAGAATAGGTGTGTGCTACAACACCTGGCTGAATAATTTAATAGTTCTATTGAAACACTCATACTCACCAATTAGCTTTAACTAATCACTGTGTACAATGCACTGAACTTCAAACAGTCCTTTTATTCTTTTATAAGATCTGCCAGTCTGGAAAGCCAAGATACTCAAGCCTCTCTCCACTTCCAGTCACAGAGCTTGGTGAACACAGGTCCTACGCAGCATAGTGGCATCTCAGGCTGGGTGTGTGCCTCCTCTTTTGAAAGAATTGCTAATGATTACATTATTATATAAAGAATTTCAAATAAAGAGAAAAACAAGCCGAGTATGGCACATACTTGCAACCCCTTCTGCACAGAACTCTGAGGCAGAAAGACAGAAAGTTCTAAGCCATCCTGGGCAATTTAGGGAGACCTATGTGAAAATAAAAAACAAAGAGGGTTGGGGATGTAGTTCAGTGGTAGAACACTTGCATAGCATGTGTGAGGTCCTGGATTCGATTCTCAGCACCACATACATGCACACCACCAAAGCCAGGCATAAGAACATAATGTGTTCCCACACAGAATCTTAGCAAATATATTTTCCACTGAGCACAATGTCTTTGAATGTCATTGTGATAGAAAATGCATTAGTCATTTCTTTTTATAGCTGCATAGCATCTATTGTGCGGCAGTGCCACATTTTGTGTGGTCGTGGAACAACAAGGACATGTCACTGGCTTACTGGCTCTGCAACATTACTGCCATGAATAGTTGTGTACACGTCTTTTTGTGGCTACATGTTCTCATTTCTCTAGGGCAGATTCCAAGGAGTGGAATTGTTGTGTCATATGGTACATTTATATTAATTTTTAAAGAAACTACCACTATGTTTTGTAAACATTCATGTTTATTGTTTCACTACTTATATCCCTGCCAGCAATAGATGAAGGCTGCAGTTTCTCCAGATGCCCACTAACAGCCTACTTTGTAGAGATGTTTATTCAACTCTTTAGATCATTTTTAATTGGGATATTTTTCTCCTTACATTTGAGTTGTAAGAGTTTGTCAAATATTACAGAATACGAGTCCTTCATAGGGAGCTTTACAAAAGGTATGCTTTACAGTATCCTACAGAGCAGAGTGTCAGTTTTTTTCAGCTTAGGTAAGTCTAAAAGTCTCTCTTGTTTTCTTTTTTGAAACATATTTGTGCCACATATAACACTCTAAATTGTCATGGTTTTGCTTGGATTTTATTCCCCAATGGAATGATTTTTTTTTTAAATAATCATTTATTTAGCAGTACATGGGACTGAACCCAGGGCCTTTAGACTGAACTCTATCCCTGGCCCTTTTTTTATTTTTTATTTTGATACAAGGTCTCACTAAGTGGCCCAGGCTGCCCTTGAATTTGCCATCCCCCCCACGCAGCCTCCCAGAGGGCTAGAATTACAAGGGCCGTTTTCCCTTTAGTCACTGCTGGTTTTTGCTGTGCCTTTTTTGCATGGAGTGGGTTTTCCTGTACATTTTCTTTTTGTTTTGATATTTGAAATGGGATCTCATTGTGTCAGTCAGGCCAGGCTTGAACTAGTAGTGCAGGCTCAAACTCACAGCAGTCCTCCTGCCTCTGCCTCCAGAGTGCTAGGATCTCAGGTGTGCACCACCACATCCTGTAATTTCATAAGTGAAGGGCAGGCCGGGAAGATTTTCAGCTTCAGGGTTTCTTTTTCTGTTGCTTCTGAAGTTACCAGAGATCCTGCCTCTTCTCCTTCTCTCTGAACCTTTTCTTTTGTCTGTATTATTCATTTGTGTTCAACAGTATCTTCCAGTAGAATGTGAATATTTATTTTTTGCAAGGTATATGGCTTGTGTCTAGATGTCTCCCAAAACCTCATGCAATCATAGGTAGGACTTTCAGCAGGTGGCTGGATCTAGTGTGTGTGATGCTGGGATCAATGACATGATGCTGAGATTTTATGCTGGGATTAAAGCTGCTCCACTGTGGGTGTGAGTGCTACTTGAGCTAAGGGTGGGGACCCTGGATAGGATATAAGGGCCAGGAAGAGTCCTACTGCTTGTCCCTCATGGCTTGTTGCTTGCTTCCTTCTTTCTGCTTCTGCCTGCCATAAACTATTTTTCTTCTGCATAGCCCGCTGCCCTGCTTCTCTGCCTTGGAGCCAGCCAACTATGGACCGAAACTTCTGCACACTGTGAGGCACATAAACCTTTCCCCTTTTCACTTTGGGCATTTTGCCTCAACAATGAGAAAAGTAACTAAGACACAAAGTTTTGCTTGGGAAGGGAGCTTTGACTAACTAGCTTCAGGAGCTCATGGGACTGTACTTCATCTGCTTTAGACCTGTCCAGATTCTTGGTGCTCACTCACAAACTGAAGTCTGCAAAAAATGCAGATGAGTGGGCTCTCATCTTCTCAAGCCCTGGTGGTCCCCTAAACCCCCTCTGCATCTCTGTGCATGGGTGAGTGGGAACTTAAATCCACAAATGATTGCAAGGCTCATTAAAGAAAAATAAAAAGTAACCTGTTGGAAAAGACTGTTCCACCAAGATTCAGGTGTGAAGCTTAGGTGTAAAATACAGTCCTACTTAAAGAGATTCTTCAAAAAGCACAAAAGCAAGATAATGGTCATTTGAAAGTATACCAAAATCTAAATCCATGCGCAAAAGGTCAGTACTTCTCGTTATCACTTACAGGTTTTTTTTTTATTTAATTAGGAAGTTTTTACAGTTTATTAATCCCATCCTGACAAACCTGAGCAATCGCTGTAGATGGTGATTGCAGGGTCTTTTCTCCTTCAGCTTTTGCAGTCCTCATTCTGCTCTTGCATTTCTCTTACTATTTTCTTGTGGTCTTTTTTTTTTGTCATGCTACAGGTTATGTCTTCTAGGTCTGTGTTGGGGTTCATTTTTCTTTGCATAATCCAAGGAATCATAAATCATGCTAAAGTCAACTCTTAATTTGTTTTTTTTTTTTTTTTGAGACAGGCTCTCACTATGTAACTGGGGCTGGCCCAGATTCACTGTATCACCCAGGCTGGCCTCAACTCTATGGCAATCCTCCTGCCTCACCCTTTGGAGTGCTGGGATTTCAGGAGTACACCCGCTCATCTGGCCAGAGTCAGCTGTCTTGCCACCAACAATGCTGCAGAGCTTCTGTCTCAGGTACTTTTGCTTTCCCAGGGAAAAGGACATCAGTGACTATTTGTTTCCTTTGAAGTAGTGCCTCCTGCTCTGGGTAGTTACTTGTCATTCATGATGAGCATATCATCAGGCAGCCAGGAAAGAAAGCAACTCACTTATTTACTTTTATATTTAGTGTTTAAATATGTACCGGTAAGTCCTAAATCTAAGGATTTACCCTTTACTTTTGTTATGTGATTAAATTAGATAATGTATGTATAGTATTGCATTTAACATTAATAAACCATAAGGTTTTTTTGTTTTTTGAGACAAGTTCTTGTTGTGTAATTTAGGCTGGCCCTGAACGCACTATGTAGGCCAGGCTGACCTCAAACTGCAATCCTCTTGCCTCAGCTTCCTGAGTACTGGATTATTGGTGTGCATCAACCAGCTATTTTTTGTTGTTGTTAAATAGTCCATTAAGATAGTTTACATTCTTTTCGTATTAAGATTTGAAATCCACTGATAATTTTATGCTTTCCTCAGTCTAGCATATCTCAACCTAGATGCTAAATTTTTACCAGAAATACTTGATGTTAAAAAAAAATACTTGATATCTTTGGGTTTTATAACATTTATAGCTGAAAAATTAGATTCACTTACTCAAGCTGTTCTAAGCATACTAAAAAGTTTTCCAATAGCTGGATTATCACTTTTAAATTTTAAATTAACTAAAATTAACTAAAATCAGAAATCCAGTACCTGGTGGAACTGACCACATTTCATGTACTGCATGGCCATTTGGAGTAGTGACTACTGACTTGAACAGATAGCTATAGGGGGTTTAAAGCAATATAAATAGGCTGTGAAAATCACAAATGCAGTCCTGCAGGAAGAGGGAGGGCAGTTACACAAGTGCTCATGGCTTAGAACAAAATTCCTAAAGGTGGCAAAACCACATTTCAAAGAACTGAACTACTAATGATTTATTTTATTTCATTTCGTTTCTGAGGCAGGGTCTCACTATATAATTCAAGATGACCTTGAACTCACAGTGATCCTCCTGCCTCAGCTTCCCACATGCTGGGATTACAGGCATGAGCCACCCGGCTCTAACAGTGTGTTTTAAAGTAAAGATTATGTGCATGGTAAAACTATAGCATGTAATTAAGTAGGACCAGAGTGTTGATAAAGATAACAGCTACCTGAGGTAAAGCAAATAGAGTTTTAGTGAGATATTAATAAGAGAAAAAAATAATATTTCTGATTCTTATTTTATGTATTTGACTTTAAACGCATATAAACGGACCTCAAACATGATATAAATTTAGGAATATGTACATTTAAAATGAATCTATCTATTTTATGTAAATTCTTGCCATGTATATTCCTAAGTGGCAGGGCCTATTATTTTTCTCACAGTGTTTATTCTTCCCTGGCTGCAGTGGTGAGGCTCGAGTGAAGACCTTTCCTTTTATTAAAATAGATTATATGACAGGAGAATTAGCACAGCATTGCCTTGCACTCTTACCTGATTGCGTGGTTAGTCACAGTCTGTAGTTCCTTTTCAGCTAGTTTTAGGAATGGGGTTTCTTTAGAAAAATTGATTGTCTTCCCCATTGCTATTTACAAAAAGAATTCTCTGTGTTCCTTGGTCTTCACATATATAGTCATTTCTCATGACCGTTTTCCCAAAAGAGTGAAGAGAGTCTTAGAAATCCTCAGAGACAAAGTCCATCTGCCTGGGAGACAGGGGCTCCTGACCAAGCAGGGGAAGACGACCGAGCACCTTTACCAAGGGCTCCGCTCTTCAAGGGCAAGACCTAGGTCCCATAGCTGCTAGATCTGAGTGTGGCTGACAGGGAGGCAGGGAAGACTCAGAGCTGTGGCCCAGGGTAGGACTGTTGTTTTGTTCTTCATTTTGCTGAGACGGGCACAGGCAGCAGGAGTGTGCCCACCCGCTTCTCTTCCCCACAGCCTCTCGGAAGAGGCCCCACGGACGCACCTCGTTCACCCGACAACAGTACAAGGAGCTGGAGGCTGTGTTCACCCAGACCATGTTTCCAGAGAAGAACGTCCAGAAGGCGCTGGCTGTGAGACTCAACCTGCAGGAGAAAACAGTGAAGGTCTGATCCCAGGTGCACGGGGTACCCCAACCACATGAGACCATTCAGAGTGGAAAGTCCCTCCCTAATGCAGTAGCAGTGCTGTCTTTAGCAAGTACCTACTGAGCTAGCATTCAGTGGGGCATATCACACATGCTATCACGCATTTTAAAAGGGAAAATTGAGGCTCAGAGGGAATATGAGTAGGTCACGAGACAAGTAGTGTAACTAAAATTGAAATACCAGAAGTGCAATTTCAGGAGTTGCAAGGGGGTGCAGGCATGAAAATTGGGGATTGAACCCAGATACTACTGAGCTACATCCCAGAACATTTTATTTCTATTTTGAGGCAGGGCGTAGCTAAATTGCCCAGGCTTGCATGAATGTGAGATCCTCCTGCTTCAGCCTCCTGAATAGCTGCAGCTATACTTGTCTGCCATTCACCCCCCTTGCAGTCTTATCCTTAACCCTTTAACAGACGTCGCAGTTTATTCATTCGCAGCCCTACTAACAGACAAGTAATTTCTCCCTCTGATCTCTGGGTCTGCCCAGCCCATAACATTTTTAGTGGAGTAGCCTTCCTAATTCAGGCTTCCTGAAATAATCCTCCAGAATCTCTTAGTGCGACCTGGGCACAGTGACAGGTCTATAACAGGAGGATCACAAACTCAAGCCTGATGTAGGCAATTTAGTGACTTACTGAAACCTGTCTCAAGAAAGCTTAGTGGGGTGTAGTGGTGTAGTTCAGTGTGAAAGCCCAGAGCTCAGTCCCCAGGACTGAAAAAAGAAATCCCTAATTCAAATCTCTCACCTCTCCCGAGGTCCCTCAGCCCTTCTTTAGAGTCCATAGATCTTTCCCAGCACCCCCAGCACAAGCTGTGAGACACAGGCCCTTTATTCTGCCTGCCTCATTGTCTCTCCTGTGGACTCCGCTTGTGCCGCACTCTGCTGTCTCAGGACCCAGGGTTATGGTGACATGAAGTGGGCATGAGGGCTACTGTTTGATTGTTCTCGGCCCCAGGAAGCTGCAAATGCCTTCTCTGTTGACAGACCACAGTGTCGTTCTCACCCCACTCTAGGTTTGGTTCAGGAACAGGCGGTTCAAACTGAAGAGGCAGCAAAAGCAGGAAGAGCAGTCTGTACATCCACCAAGCCAGATCTCTCTCCCGGAGAAGAATATGCCCTCCTCACTGAGCGCACCCACCGAACCTGACTCTTTTACTTCTGAGCTTTTACATTTAAAGTTAAAATTGAACGCCCTTTCCTGCGGGTCCACAAACTCTTCTCACTCGTCAGGGGACTCCGACTCCGCAGAGAGTCCCGCGACTGATTTCCAAATGGAAGATTTTCAGCTGGAGAGGCTGGTGGCCTCTGTTCCTGCCATATGGTCTCAGGCCCACGACATAACCCAGATCATAGACCTCTACAGTTTTCCTGATGAGCATGAGGTCTCCAGCTGTTCCTTCAGCTGTCTGAATCAGTATCTTTCACCTGGAGGGCCTCAGCGAGAAGAAGAGGGTGCCTTTCTCTGCACCTATTGTGGTCCAGCCGTAGGTCCGCCTCCTGGGCAAACTTTCATACCCAGTACGACGAGCTAAAGCTCTGCGGCCTGGCATTCCAGAACCCCTCCAGTGGGTAGACTTTGTGTATTTCTGACCACAGTATTTTAAAAATTAATTTTATTAATATATTTTAGATACACTTCTCTTGTTCCCTCCTTATTTGCAAAGGCTAAATGTCAGCTGGGCGTCGTGGTACCAGTCTGTAATCCCAGCACTTGGGGGGCTGAAGCAGGAGGATTGTTGCAAGTCCAAGACCAGCCTGGGCTATAAAGTGAGCTCAAGATTGTGTCGGGTCCATGAACAAATAGAACTCCCAAACGACCAATTGGAATTTAGAATAGCGCTTTTTATTAGTTGAGCTCAACGACCCTCACTCACATCTCTGTGTCAAGGCAGAGAAATGAGAGAGAGCCCCGAGCCTATTGTATGCAGGGTTTATAAAGGCAGAAACCACAAAATTACAGGTGCACAGCAAGTTCGTTATGCTAGGGTGGACATCTTGTTTTGCAAGGATGGGCAGGTCTCTTGGTTTTTTTTTTTTTTCAAGAAGGAACAAGGAACCTGTGAAACAGCAGTTTTTTTCCTCTACCATATATGGACATGGGCTGTTAAAGGTGAATCAGGAGTCAAGCATGGAGTCAGTATAGCCAGTAGCCAGGTTCCTGAGCTATTACATTCCGCGCTGGTTTTTCGTCAGTGAATCAAATCATAGATTCATCTGTTATATCCTCATTGGGGAGATTTTCATACCCAGTCTGGAGTATCATCAGTTTGACAGATTGAATCCTCCCCTGGATATATGTTAGCAGGCAATTTGTAATGCAGGGACCAACTGTGATCGCTCTAAGTAATAGCACTAGTGGTCCAGCCAAAGCTATTATGAGGGTGGTTAACCAAGGGGAGGCCAAGAACAAATTTTGGAACCAGTTTTGTTCTTGTTTTCTTTATTCATCACTATCTTGTAATCTCTTTCTTAGTTGACTTAAACTTTCTTGAATTACTCTGGAATGGTTGGTATAGAAACAACAAGTCTCTCCTAAGGCTAAACATAATCCCTATTGTTTCAGGAAGAGCAGGTCTAAACTTCTATTTTGTAAAACCATCTTGGCCAGCGACCCAAGTGACTCCTCTGGTTTATTGACTGATTGTTCTAGAGTGGCTAAATCTTGGTCTATCTGTTGCCTCAGTTCATTATAGCCTTGATCAGAAGTGATCAAGGCGGCAGTTCCTAATGCAGCAGATCCAGCCATGCCTATGCCCAGTAATGCTAGTATCAGGACAGGGTTTGCTCTCTTGACCCTAGGCAAACCAGTCAGGGCCAAATGTTGTCTACCACCTTCTGCAGAACAATAAAGCACTTGAGGAAAAATGTGACACAAGATCCACAGCTCTGGGTGTCCCTGTACAGCAACTTGATAAAATATACATGGTGTTCTCCAGGTTGAGCTGCCAAGGGCTTGCTGGGCTTTTCAGGAACCTCTTGATGTTCTCAGAACAGGCGATGGGTGGACTGGAGGAAAGGCTGAAGGGCCTGTAGGGACTTAATAAGTTCTCCGTTAGTGATAGCTGCCAGCTTGTCATCATGGAGACAAACCAGGGGAGGGGGTCACCCATACACAGCCTCAAAGGGAGTGATTCCCAGTATTAAGGGAGTACATCGCACGTGCAGAAGAGCAAAAGGAAGGAGACTCATCCAGTTTTTGCCAGACTCTAAAGCCATTTTAGTGATGGCTTCCTTCATAGTTCTGTTCATCCTTTCTACTTGTCCTGAACTTTGAGGTCGGTAGGTACAATGTAATTTCCAATTAATCTCCAATGCTGCAGCTAGATTTTGGGTCACCTGGGCTATGAAAGCCAGGCCATTGTCTGACCCCAGAGATAAGGGTAGGCTGAATCTGGATACTATCTCATATAGAAGCTTTTTGGCCATAATAAGAGCAGACTCAGTCCGAGTAGGAAAAGCTTCTGTCCAGCCAGTAAAGGTGTCTATGAAAACCGGGAGGTATTTGTATCCTCCCTTTCCCAGTCCCATCTCAGTAAAGTCCAATTCCCAGTGGTCTCCGGGGTACAGTCCTTGTTGTTGGACTCGCAAGTCTTGTGGTGCCTGCTTGGGGTTGACTCAGATGCACTGCGGGCATTTCAGGCTAGAAGCCTTTGCCAGCTATGACAGTTTGGGAATAAATATCGTTCCCGAAAAAGCTCTGCCAGTTTGGTGCCCCCCAAATGTGTGGCTCAGTGAGGTCCAAGAGCTTCTGGGATAAGAATCCTCTTATCTGGGAGCATGAGCCAGTCTTCTAGAGGGGAAGGTTTTGCCTTTAACTGTTGTGCTACCCTCAAGTCTGAATCTGAATATGACAACTTAGGCGAGAGCGGAGGAGGAAGCACGGGGAGGAGCTTTTCTGTTATTGGCCCCACTGGTTTTAGGGCGATAGCTCTTGCTGTTTGGTCAGCAAAGGCATTTCCCCTGGCAACAAGGGAATCTTTTTTTTTAATGTCCCTGACATTGTATGATCCCCACCTTTTTGGGGAGCCAGACAGCAGGTAGAAGATCCAGGATCTCAAGAGCATTTTTTATTTTATTTCCCCTGTGGTTAAAAGTCCTCTTTCCTGATAAATAGCTCCATGTATGTGTACAGTTGCAAAAGCATATCAGCTATGGGTGTACACATTTATGATTTTATTATATCTCCACCTCATGGCTTGAGTCAAAGCTATCAATTCAGCTCTTTGGGTGGAAGATCCAGACCCCAGTGCTTGGGCCCATATTACCTCAGTCTCGGTGGTCACAGCAGCACCCGTCACTCGACTGCCTTGATGCAGATAGCTGCTACCATCAGTGAAAAGAGTGGCCTCAGGATTATCAAGCAGGACGTCCATCAGGTCCTCACCCAGGCTGGAGGTGGAGTCTGTGATGTCCACACAATTGTGCAAAGGCACTTGTGGGTCATCCTCTGGCAGGAGGGTAGCCAGGTGTAAGGCTGTAGTGGACAGGAACTCAATATGATCAGGGTCCAACAACAATGCCTGGTATTGGACAATGCGGGCATTGGATAGCCATCCAATGGGGGGGACCATAACAGAGTTTTGACTGCGTGCGGAGCCACAATTTGAAGCTTCTGTCCAACAGTCAATTTGTTTGCCTCCTTGGTCAGGAGGGCTGTGGCTGCAATGGCCCGCACACAATTTGGCCATCCAGAGGCAGTAGTGTCCAGTCGCTTGGAAAGATAGGCCACGGGTCTTTTCCATGGGTCCAGACACTGAGTCATTACTCCCTTTGCAATGCCTTGACTCTGCCACATACAGTTGAAAAGGTTTAGTCAAGTCAGGTAGGGCCAGGGCTGGAGCACTCACCAGTGCTGTTTTTCCTCTATCGCCGTCCAGATTAGAACCTCTGAGGAGTTTCCCCCAGTGGAGGCATGTAGCAGTTGGGCCAATTTCACAAATCCCAAGATCTATAATCGGCAGTAGCCCAGGGCTCCCAGAAATTCTCTCACTTGGCGTTTAGTTCGAGGCGACAGAATCTTTAATATTGCCTCCATTCTTTTGTCTGAGGGTTCATTTTCGCCCTTCAAGGACGTAGCCCAGGTAACTTTAGACTGGCAGAATTGGGCCTTTTTAACAGAGACCAGATAGCCTAGTCTGTCCAACTCCTGCAATAATTTCTTAGTGGCCTCAAGGCAGGATTATTGATCCTTGGTTGCCAATAGTACATCTACATATTGAAGGACTGTAATAGAGGGGTGTTCCATGTGGAACTCCTGTAAGTCCCGACTTAAAGCCTCAACAAACAAGGTAGAAGAATTCTTGAACCCTTGTGGCAACTGTGTCCATGTCAATTGACTGGTTTCCCCTGTTTTGGGATCAGTCCGTTCAAAAGCAAATATAGGCTGACTTAGCAGAGCAAGGGACAGTGAGAAGAAAGCATCCTTGAGGTCCAGCACAGAGTAGCATGTGTGGTCTGGAGGAAGCAAGCTAAGCAAGGTGTAAGGGTTTGGGACAGTAGGACGGAGAGTTATGACTCTTATTTACCTCTCAGAGATCCTGGACTGGCCTGTAGTCAGTCGTCCCAGGTTTCTGGACAGGTAACAGAGGAATATTCCAGGCAGATGTGCAGGGCACCAGAATGCCAGACTCTCGCAACCTCTGGATGTGCTTGGAAATTCCTTCTCGTGCTTGAAGACTAAGGGGGTATTGGTGGACTCAGAAAGGTGTGTCATCTGGGTTGAGGGTTACCACAACAAGTGGCTGATTGGCAGCCAGCCCTGGGGGATTGGTTTCTGCCCACACCCCTGGAATTTCCTTTTTCCAAGTTTCAAGCAGTTGGTCATCTGGTTTAGTCTCCTCAGTTAGGGTCAGTCAGGGGGATGTATTCCTCCATGAGGGGACAAGTGAACAGGATGGATGGCGCTCTAGAGGACTCATTCCTAAAGGCAACTTGGGGAGCATCTCCATGAAACGTGATCTGAGCTTGCAATTTATGGAGTAGATCACGTCCAATCAGTGGGATGGACACTTGGGCATTACCAAGAATGAGTGAGTCATAGAGCCTTTTCCTAGATTAGCAATCCTGGCCTGAGTCCAAGGGTAGGCCTTAATTTTTCCTGTGGAGCCCTGAATGTTGGTTTTGGTGGTTGACATGGGGCCCATTGGTTGTTGGAGAATTGAGTACATGGCTTCCATGTCAACCAGGAAGTTCACTGGGTGGCCCCCAACATTTAAATTACTCTGGGTTCTTGAGGGCCCAAAGAAGTCCTCCACTTGGGCCAACACTTTGGCCATTTTTTCTTTTTTTCTTTTTAGTTCTGGGCAGTCTTTCTTCCAATGGCCCTCCATTTTACAATAGGCACACTGATGCTTGCCTAAAGGAGTGCTTTGAACTGTTTGGGGGTTAATGACCTTTTTATCCATAGCTGATGATTATTTTTCTCCCAGAGCAATAAGAACCTTGGCCATTTTCTTGTTCAGTTCATGTGGGTCTTCTTTATTGTTAAAGACTTTTTGGGCCACTTCTGTCAGGTGAGATAGTGGCATTCCCTCAAATCCTTCTAATCTTTGTATCTTTTTCCTAATATCTGGGGTCGACTGAGTAACGAACACAAGGTTTAAAGTGCATCAATTCTCAGGAGCCTCCAAATCTATAGGAGTGTAAATCCGATATGCCTCTAGGAGGTGCTCCAAGAAAGTAGATGGAGACTCGTCAGGTCTCTGGCTTACCTCTGTAACTCTAGACAAATTGGTAGGCTTCTGGGCTGCTGCTTTAAGGGCAGTCAAAAGAGTCTGGCGATACTGATCAAGAGCCCCCTTACCTCTGTCATAATTGGGATCCCAGGAGGGACAAGTGAGAGGGAATATGAGGTTCAGTCGGTCCAGGTCAGTGCTAGGGCTTCCATCCGGTCCTAGGACCAGTTTGCATCCCAGGGCACGGATGCAATCGTGTTCCTGTGAAGTGAAGAGAGTCTGAAGGAGTTGTTGGCAGTCATCCCATGTGGGCTGGTGGGTAAAGAAAACAGATTCTAGGAGAGAGATGAGTCCTTGAGGATTTTGGGAAAATGAGGGGTTCTGCTGTTCCCAGTTATATAAGTCACTGGTTGAGAAGGGGACATGTACCATGAAATGGTCAGCGCCCTTCGTCCCCAGGGGTGGTCTCCCGCAAGGGCAGGAGTGGAGCCAGGGGCGAAGGAGCAGAGGAAGTGAAGTCTGGCCTGGGTTCTGAAAAGGGGCGCACTGCAGAGAGATGAGGACTTGGGCTGGGGTGGAGAAGTAGGTCGAGGGGGAGAGTGATGAGGAGGTTGGGTAAGAAGGGAAGAATCGGGTGGGGAGGGAGAATGGGAGGGACCTTCTTGGGTGGTGGTGGCTTAGCCCCTGTGATGAATTTCTTTGGTTCAACAGATTGGCTCCATTTGCATGAGTTGCACTTATGGAGCCGAGGGAGAGGGTCTTGGATTAAATCAATCCAGACCTGTATGTGTATGATCTGACCCAGGTGGCTGGGATTCCCAAAAATGACTTTTCAGACCTGTTGAGAAATTGACAGGTTAAAGGTGCCCTCCGAGGCCCAAGAGACCCTGAAACTTGGCCATTCTAGTTCACAGAATGTTTGCAGCTTGCCTGGATACACTGGTTCTCCAAACCCCTTGGCTCTTTGTCTGAAATCTTTAAAGTGGTTAAGAACACATTGCAAGGGCGACATAGAAGCAGGAGCAAACTGACCCATTTATGACAAAACTTAAATTGGTACACACACGAACTAGACAGAGAGCAAAAGAGACAAGACAGTCCAGTTGGAGGAGACTTCCGCTGGCTGAAAACAAATTTTAATAATCAAGCCCTAGCCAACATCTTGGTCTAGGGTCGGTCCCTGGAGAGTCTAATGTTGCGTCCAACCTCATCAGGGACCCCAAGGGTGCCTGTTAACAAGAAATATTCTTAGCAGTAAGGATCCAGACGATGGTTTGAGGATCTTGCGTCCGGAGTGAATTTGGCTTCACTTTGAAACAAAGAGTTCCTCGGGAGCAAAGAACGTCTCTAGGTGTTCCCCCTGAGGAATTATTGTCTCAAAGAGACATCTGGGAGTCTAGAGACCCCAAAAGGGATCTCAGACGATCCCCCAAATGTGTCGGGTCCGTGAACAAATAGAACTCGCAAACAGCCAATTGGAATTTAGAATAGCGCAATAGCGTTGAGCTCAAGGACCCTCACTCACGCCTCTGTGTCAAGGCAAAGAAATGAGAGAGCCCCGAGCCTATTGTATGCAGGGTTTATAAAGGCAGAAACCACAAAATTACAGGTGCACAGCAAGTTCGTTATGCTAGGGTGGACATCTTGTTTTGCAAGGATGGGCACAGTTCTCTTGGGTTTTTTTTATTTTTTCAAGAAGGAACAAGAAACCTGTGAAACAGCAATTTTTTTCTCTACCATATATGGACATGGGCTGTTTGAAGTGAATCAAGAGTCAAGCATGGAGTCAGTTTAGCCAATAGCCAGATTCCTGGGCTATTACAAAGACTGTCTTCTTTCCTTTGTCTGATTTTTAACCCAGATATTTGAGCCAGTGTTAATACAAGTCAGTCAGTTAATACAAATATTACAAATAAAAGTTTTTCCCACGCACAATTAAGTAGTAGGAAATCCACCCCACAGTTCATAGGGAGCGTCTTTCTGGCCTTGAGAAGGTCACTGAGACTCTAAAACTCTTTTCTCAAAATTATCTTAAATTTTTTCAGAGATAGATAGTGGTTTTAGGAGTAATCTGCTTGGGGTTTTTGTTGTTGTTGTTGTTTGTTGTTGTTTGTTTTTTGTCTTTTCAAGCTCTTTGCTCTGTTTTCCTGCCCCGGCCTGGAAAGGCGGAACCTGGTCTCCCAAAGGTCCTTGGCATATTCTCTTCTCTTTTTCTTTTCCTTTTCTCTCTAAAGAACTGGAATTGTTGTCTCTGAGGCACATAAGGCAGAATCTTTCTTACACCAGCGTGTGGATTTTTACCATCCCCATGAGTCTGAACGGACCATAGGTTTTTCTATAGCTGTTTTTGAGCATTTGCCAGCCCCAGTGCCTGGACTGATCCGAATACTGTTTCTTCCCTATGCCATTGATGCTCCTACCATTTCCTTCTGCCTTCTGGTGTCATGGAAATTTTTAAAACTTAAAAATCAACTAGTAGTCAGATACCGTATTAGGACAAAATGAGATCATGCAGCCCACCACGTAGCTCATCTGTTAGACTCTCTCAGCCTTGACGGATTAAACCAGAGATAACCCACCCTATCTCAGTTTGACTGCACCCAGCCACACAGCCTGTCCTTTGCAGCCCCCAAACATAGCCTGTTTGCTAACTTGTTTCAAGGGCGTTCTGCTCAACAAGGAAAAATAACTGACATAACTGGCACTACCCAGTACAAACTTGCCAGGCTTTGTATCTCCCACTTGCAAACCAGTATAAACTAAGCTGGCTCTGAGCTGATGCTTTTGGAGCGAGCCCGCATCAACCTACTGGCATAGTACAGTTGGCTGTCTTCCAGCTCCTTGGTGCGGAGCATTTTCCCATTTGGTTCAGCACTGGTTCCACAATACTAGCACCTTCAGATGGGTGCATTTTTGGAATTCTAGTTGTTATGGTTTGTGGATTTGTTGTTTTTCTAGGAAGCACATACACCGGTGTGGTAGCTAAAGGAGTATCTCAGTTGCTCCTGGCCACTCCCTTGACATCCACCACCGTCATTTCTTGTCACTTGGGTTAGGTGTTGGTCTCTCTTTCTCTACTGCCATAAAATAAAAATTAAAAATTAAAAAAAGAGCTTGACGTGACGAGATGGGACAGAGGGAAAGGGCCCATAGCCTGATCAGCTAGGTTGTGAGGAGTAGTTTTCTCTGTGCTCCTTGTAGGAAGGTACCAATTCTGGCTAAGTGCTGCCATAACAGAATACTCAGAGAACCTGAACTTCTCAACCCTGAAGGGTGGGTGAACTTTGCTACTGGCCACCAGAGGCTGTAAATGGGAAGAGAACTGAAAAGTAAAACTCACGAAGCCCATTAAACCTGTGAGTGGTGATATTGTCAGGTAGTTCCTTTCGTTTTTTGAAAAAAATTATTTATTTATTTTGTCTTTTTGGCACAGGGTCTCTATGCGGTTCAGACTGGCCTTGAGCTCACTTTGTAGCCCAGACTGGTCTGGAACTCGCAAAGATTCTCCTGCCTCAGCTTCCCAAGGGCTGAGATTATAGGCGTGCACCAACACACCCGGCAAGGTAGTTGTTTTAGAAATGGCTCCTCAGTTACACTTCTTTCAGGTCCTTCTTTCCTTGAGCAAAGAATTGGTCAAGACAAGACAATAGTGCTAAAATGTATTTGAAAAAGGAGGGGTGAAGAGGTAAGGGAAGAACTAGTTCTGTGAAGTGACCCTGGGCAAAAAAAAAGGATAAGAAAAGCAAACATAAAAGTGCACTCTGAGCCGGGCGTGGTGGCGTGCACTGTAATCCCAGCACTCGGAGGCTGAGGCAGGAGGACTGCTGTGAGTTCGAGGCCAGCCTCAGCTACAAAATGAATTCAAGGCCAGCCCAAAGTCCGTAGCAAAACCCTGTCTCAAAACAAAAGTGCACTGTGCATCTAGGAGACACAGGTTGGGCTATCAGGTGGTCACAATGGTGCGCTTCCCGTGGCACCTGGTCTCTTTTATGCAGTCCACATCACCAGGGAGCCTGGGAGAAGTTCCACAGGCAGGGTCCTGAGAATCATCCGGCGCTGCCCTGTAATCTTGCAAGAGACAGGTCCCACCCGTTTCTCCAGCCAGCTTTGCCACATTCTGCCTCCTGCGTCAGTGCTCCTTCCTGTCGTTTTAACAGACTAAGTACATGGAGGGAGGGCAAGTGGCCAAACACTCAGTCAATTTTAAAATGTTACAATTAAATGTGAACTGGTTTCACACACACACAGCACCCCAAAATCTACTGGGTGATGCTAAGTCAGCACTTAGGAGGAAACTTATACCAGCAAACACTGTGGTACCTCAGTTCACAAACTTAATTGTTCCATGGTTCTGGGGAAGATGGCTGAATCACTGTTCATGCAAGGAAGATGGCTACAGTCGTGTTCATCACTCTATGCAGAGTTCATAAATGGGAGCAAACTTTTGCAGAATACTTCTGTTTGTGAACCAGATTGTTCATGAACAGAAGTATTCATGAAAAGTGGCATTACTATACCTATAAACAGGTAAAAAGCTGGCATATTTATATCAGTACTTGTCACATTAAACTTTGGGGGTTTTTTTTGGAAGGGGTGTTTTTGAAACAGAGTCTTGCTATGTAGTCCACACTAGCAGACTGGCTCGGCTTGTAGTGAGCCTCCTGCCTCAGCTTCCTAAGTGCTTGGATTATAGGTGTGCACTGCCACACCTGGCCTTGTCAAATTATTATTGTCTTTTTGAGACAAGGTCTCACTTATGCAGTTCAAGGTGGCCTTGAATTCACTCTATAGCCCAGGCTGGTCTTGAACTCACAACCATCCTCCTACTTCAGCCTCCCAAGGGCTGGGATTACAGGCGTGCACTACCACGCCCGGCGACCTTTTCAATTTAAGGCAAAATGCTTTCTTAGAAATAAAGTATACTGGACAATGGCAAAAGAAACAGTTAACCCAAGACAATTCTGAGGTTGTATATAGTTAATAATATATACCGCAAATATATGAAGCAAAAAGGTTTTGAAAAAACTGGGCAAATACATCATCATAACAAAAATTTTTATACAATGCTCTCAGTAATTGATAGGTTAGGTAGATTCAAATTTAGCATGAGTGGAAAAGATTTAACAACACAGTAAGTCCATCCTACTGGAAATGTGTGGATTTTTACATCTAACTGGTACAGAATACAGGCCATGAAACAAATCTTAACAAACTCAAATGAATCAATAACAGACAGCATTCATTGATCACAAAAGAATAAAATAAAAAACCTCTCCTATTTAGAAAATAAAAACAATTGAAAAAGAAACATACTTCAAATAATCTGGTCACACACATATAACGATTTTGAGCAGCACTTCGAGGGCGGTGGGTAGTAGGCTTTAAGGTCTCTGTTACCTGTAGCAATCCAGGTCAGCACCTTGCAAAGCTGGACAGTAGAACCAGGACTAAAGCGAGTGTGGTGGCCCATGCCTGTCATCGCAGCACTTGGGAGGATGAGGCAGGAGGATTGCCAGAGTTCAAGGCCAGCCTGGGCTACATAGTGAGTTCAAGGCCAGCCTAAACGATAGAGTGGGATCTTGTCTGAAAAACAAAAATAACTGGGGCCAGGTCATCGGCTCTTTTGCTAGGAGACATTTTTTGTTTTGTACTTTGGATTTTTTTATATTAGATTTTATTTTTTACAGTAGTTTTAGGTTTGCAGCACCATGAACAGAAGGTAGAGTCCTGAAACCCCCCATCCTTAGGTATGTACAGCCTCTTCCATGTCGCCATCTCCCAAAGAATGTCACCTTTGTTACCCTCAACCTGTTGGTACACCCTTGTCACTCCAAATCCACAGTTTTTGTCAGGTTCCATTACTGATGTGGCACATGCTGTGGGTTGACAGATGCATAATAACACATATCCACCATTAATAATACTATCATAGATATAGAATAGTAGTTCTTAGTTCCACCTGCTCATCCCTTCCTGCCCACTCCCTTGACGAACACAGATCATTTTACTGTCTTCATTGTTTCACCTTCAAACCAGTAAGTTTCTACCTTAAAAACTAGAAAAAGAATCCAAAGGAAGAAGAAGAAAGCAAAGCCTGTAACAGAAATAGACGAGATAGAGGACAGAAAAAGCAACAGAGAAAAATCAGCAAAAGCAACAGCTGGTTGTTTGAAAGATCAACAAAATGAGAAACCTTAAACTAGACTGAGCAAGGAGGAGGGGGAGGAGAAGATAATTCAGTTACTAGAATCAGAAATGAAAAGGGGCCAGGAGTGGTGGCCCACGCCTGTAATCCTAGCACTCAGGAGGCTGAGGCAGGAAGATTACTGTGAGTTTGAAGCCAGCCTGGGCTACAATGTGAGTTTAAGGCCAGCCTGAGCTACACAGTAAAACTCTGTCTCTAAAGAAGAAAGAAGAAATGGAATTTTACAAGCCAATTATACAGAAATTCAAAGCATTATAAAAAGACAGTGAACAATTGAATGCCAGTAAATTAAATTACTTTGATGAAGATAAAATTCCTAATCTGACTCAACAAGAAATTAAAAAAAAAAAAAAAACTGACCATGGCTGTAACAAACAAGAAGAGCAAGTTTGTAACCGAAAACTTCCTGGTGGCCCCATGCCTCTCTGCTGGGTGAGCGGCTACCAGTGGAGAGCAGTGGGGAACCTCAGCGGCCAGCGGCAGTGGCTCCAAGGGATCCAGCCGAGGAGCGGACGGGGGCTCCAGCACTGCAACTGGAGGGAGATGCAGATGGAGGTGGATTGCGTGGCTCCGTGCCTTTCTCACTCCAACATCAGGCAGGACGCATGAGCTGGGTTGCCAGGACTCAGCTCCCGCCCTGAACTCTCTCTGGGAGCACCTTGAATCTCGGTGCCTTGGGCAAGCACCTCCTGTTCCTAGCAACAATGGGACGAACCCATGGACTTCAGGACTCACCCCAAACTATTAATGTGAGCACCAAGAGGGTCTCCTTACAGCTTGCACATATGAACCTTACATGAACCCATAGCGATGGATTAGATGAAAAGCAGCAGACTGGGAGTGTGAAAAACAACAACATACTCCATACAGCAGACGTGAGAAAAATCCTCCAACTCTATTCTAGAACTAATCTTTAGACTCAGTTCATACCCTGAACTAATACAGTGAGAATGGGCTGGGGAGATTTCAAGCCCTTATACCAAGCATTGTAAGTTCGTCCGGTGCCCAGCTGCAAGGGGTGGGGAACGGTAATGCTGGAGATCAGAAGGAGGGAGGAGGAGAAGAAAGGGCCTCGGGCATCGAGGCAACCGGACAGAGCCAAATGGGTCACCCAGGGCACCCTGACAGGGGCACGTGCCCTGTGGCTGCTCTGCTGTGGGCCCCGTGGCTGCTCCGCTGTGGGCCCCACGGCTGCTCCACTGTGGGCTGTGCTGAGGACACCCCACGGACTGGACCCGCCCCCACCCATAGCACAGCGACGGGGTGGAGCCGGGCGGTCCACTGTGAGCATAGATGCTTTTCCACCTCCGACCATGGCAGTTTGTATACACCCATGTATGTTATAGTATGGTCTGAGGCAGCTATATCTCTTCCCAAGGCGAGAGTCCAGGGGTATAGATAAACCCAGGAGTACAGTTATTATCACAGGGAAGATGACTGATTGAGTGATAGGGCAACGGAGATGAGGGAGGAGAAAAATTGAATGATCAAATGGGCCATCATCTGTGTAACCGAGTAACAAATGTGAAGGTAACATTATGTAGGACATAAATCCCTTCTATGTTCTCTATAATTCTGTATTTCCTCAATCTTTTTGTATTAAAGAAGTGAAGATAACTTTATATTATACAGCATCCAGTGCAAATTCCCTACTATCTTCTCTGTAATTTGGTATTTCCTTTAATGTTTTTGTGTTAACTAGTGTGAAGATCACATTATGTAATACAGCATCCAGTGCTAATTCCCTGCTATATTCTGTATAATTTTGTATTTTCTGTATTGTTTATGGCTTATTCTGGTTCATATGTCTCCATTCTTTTGTCTTTAAAATAAAATTAAAAAAAAAAAAACTTCCTACGAAAAAGTCCAGGCTCAGATGGCTTCACTGCTAAATTCTACCAAAGGGCTACCAGAATTGAAAGTCCTTAATCAACTGCTCCAAAAAAAGAAAAAAAAACAGAAGAGGAGGGAACACTTCCTAACTGGTTCCATGAGACCAGTATTACCCCAGTACTAAAACTAAGCAAAGACCTCACAAGAAAATTACAGACTAATATCGCTTCTGAATGTAAATGCAGAACTCCCCAATAAAATTCTAACAAACAAAACTCCAGAAACAGAAAGGAATTCCATACCATGATGGAGTGAGGTTTATCCAGGAATGAAAGTTCGGTTCCACATACAAAAATCAACCAATGTCATATGCAATATTAACAAAGGACAAAAATCACATGGTCACCTCAAGAGGCACAGAACAAGCATCTCATAAACTCCATTCCCTTTCATGATAAAGACACTCTTCTTAAACTTGATTTAAAAAAAAACCCACAGGTAACATCACAATTGTGAATAACAGTCTCTGCTTTCCCCTAAGGTCAAGGACAAGTCCAGGTGATCCCCACTCACTACTCTTATTCAGTGTAGTGTTGGAAGTTCTAGACCAGACAAGAAAGGAAAAAAAGGAAAGTCATCCAGATTGGAAAGGAAGCAAAAATGCCTCTATTTGCAAATGGCTTGGTTTTACATCTAGAAAATTCTAAGCCATCCACAAGGAAGCCATAGAACCATTTCATCAGTTTCACATTACAAGATCTGTTTAGAAAATTTTTACAATTTTCATCTGCTACATTTATTTATTTATTGGTACTGGGAATCAAACTCAATACCTTGCACATGCCTGGCAAGAGCTCTGCTGCTGAGCTATCTCCCTGGCCTTCCTTCATCTGCTTTTAGTAAAATACACTCAGATACATCCAAATAACATCTAACACTTTTGAGTACTTTCTGCATAGTAGACACTATCTATGCGCTTTTTGTGTATTTGATGCACATGGTCATATCAAGTAGTGTTTTGTGGGGAGTGGCTGAAGCTGGAAATACCTGGGTCCTGGGAAAATATCCTGCCTGAGACCATTCCAGTCATTAGTCACTAGGCAACCCTGTATCTCCCAATAGTAACCTTGTCAAAAGTATAAGTGAACACCCCTACTGTTGTTGTTCAGGTCTCCTCCCAGCAGGAGAGAAGGACCTCCACCTGACCTCAGCTTTTCTCTTGTCTTATTTTCTTCATCTCCTTGCCATTCCCCCCCCCCCCAGGAACCATCGAGAGCTGTGCGGTGGAGACAGTATTATGGCCATTTCACACCTGGGAAAACTGAGTAAAGAATTCTTAAGTCATTGGGTCAAAGCCACATACTGAAAAATTAGCAAAGCCAAGGTTATATATTTTCTGTTCTCAGGAGATAGCTGAATGAATTTATCTGAAGAAGATAAGGTACCAACTAGACTTGGGGTTAGAATTATGTCTTTCCTCTGGCTCTTCCACTGTAAGCCATGGGACCATGAATGAATATTTTACCTTCTCTGAACCTCTTTTCCTCGCTTTTACAAAGAGGAGTTGGACTAAATGATAGCTAAGCCTCCTACCACTTCTATTTCCTTGCGCCAGACTTGCTCTCTGCCTGATTTCTGGATTACAAGTTCTCTCCCTTTCCCAGCCATCTGGGAAAGACAAGGGCCAAGAGAGCACAGCGCTTCCTTGTCGTGACAAGAAATATGAGAAACTGCAGCAGGACAGCCTGTCACTTGCACAAGTTGCTGCTTCAGCCAGTGACAGGCTTAGGTGAGAAATGCCGTTATAATTAGAGCGGCGCTGTGCTGACCACCCCGCTGGCCTCCCCGAACACGGCTGGACTTGCCCGAGGCACACTCGGGACTCAGACACAGCACTGGCCTCGAAATATCCTTCTTCAAGGGGTTTTTCTTCTCTCTTTTAGGAAAGAAAACCCAGAGGTCTAAAATCCCACTTCCTATCCAGCTTTTTTGCTAAATGCCACTGCAGGAGGGCGGGAATATCATACATACAGGGGAAGGGAAAGTCGTAAGCTGAGCCTGGTCACATTGCCCCTTGTGATATAGTTTTATTTTTAACTTGGAACCATTCATCCTAGTTCTGTTGAAGTCCCCCCCCCCCGCTTGCCTTTCCTTCCCCACAGAACTCTGGGCTCTGCTGCAGCAGATGCCCCGGCAGCCACCTCTGTGATCTGCTCGCCGACCGTCAAGGGACCCAGCTGCGGCAGATGCTGACTCAGCCTGTGCCCTCAAGGTAAGCTCTCTGCACGGAGCAGGTGCAGCACGGGGACACTGTGACAAAGAGCAGGCGGACTGGGGCTTGCACTTGCTGTGCGGCACCTTTGTGCCCAGACAAAGGGAATTGTTTAGCAAATTTGTTCTAAGTGGAGGTGGGAGAAAGGCTAGAGCTGAGACCCACCCGTTTCAAGTGTAAAGTCAGGGCAGCTCAGCATCTCCGCGGCTTTCTGACAGCTTCTGTGCTTCCTGCTCGCACAGCAGTTATATCTTTAAAGTTACGCAGTGGTGGGGTGGGAGGGGGTGCATGAGGAGAGGAAGAAGATGGTGAAGAAATCCGTAGAACACCCAGAACCTAGAATACCTGTTTTCTAAAGTTCAAATGCTGAGCTCTTTTCCCCGATCAACATTTTCTGTGTTAATTGCAAGTCATTCCCCCTCGGCTTAAATTCCATCTACCCGGCCATGCTTCTGGCTAATGTAACACAGTTGTGTCTCCTGCATGTATTGTTTCAACCCTGCTTGCAGTTTAAAACCTGTTCTTCTCTAACAATATTCCATATATGCGGCTGTCTCCTTCCTGGTACTCTTGAATCTAAAATGCATCCACGAAATACAAGTGAAAAGAAGTATTTTATTAACTGAAAACCTTCTACAGGTTTATGCACCCAAACCAAATATTGTTTCCAACCTGCGCATCCAGGGGGGACAAAAGTAAAATGACTGTTGTTGCTGAAGGTCCTGAAAGCTATAAAATGTGAAACGAGTACTTCTAGCTTCTGAAATAACTGCAGCATTGTGTGCACAAAAATTGGCAGGGGTAGGGAGCGCCACTCGATCTCTTGTTTCTCTGGTTCAAAGTTCAGCTAAGGACATCCAGGGACTGGCCTGTGCAGCAGGAGGGATTCTGTATCTCTGAACTTTGAGTGCTCAGGCGATAGCTACTAATGCCAAGTAAAAGACTTAAGGCAATGCTCAGACACCCTCACCTGTGGCTCCTTCTTGCTGGCCTCTGTAACCTCCAGTGTACTCCAGATCGCTGCTGGAGGTGTCTGTGATGTAACTATGCCCATCTGCTAGGAAACGGGCAAATTCACTGTGTGTAATTGCCCAACTCTATTAACTTCGCCAGCGTTTCCGTGGCACCAAGACTCTGAAATGTGTGCTGGGTGCCGTCCGGGGAAGACAAGGGTGCTAGCTTAAGCTGACTCACAGCTACCCCTAAATAATCCAGCTAATGAAGCACTTCCTTGGCCAATGCCACAGTGACAAAAATTACTGATACTATTATAGAACCAGAGAGGAGAATTAACTAGCTAAGTAAATAACTAAAAAGTTTAAAGATAGAGTTCCAGCGCAGGTGGAGAGCTGGAGATTGTGAAGCCGAGTAGATCCGACAGAGACAGTCATGCTTTGAGGACATGGCGAAGTTACTGGAAGCCTGATGTCTTTTAACCCATTATGGAAATTATCGGTAGCCAGGTGGTTGTATAAGAATCTGATACTAAAAAATCTGTAATCATCCCATTGAAAGGCATTATTTTAATGCTTCACTTTGTATATTTTCTGTCTCCAGAATTGAATAACTCCATAGCAGGGAAACATGCTAACATTGTAATTATTAATTATGTGGTAATTATGTATAATAATATAGTTAATATAATTAAAGTAAGTAACCAATTAGCTGGTTAAGAGTTCAGGAATACCTTTGACGTTTAACTTCTCACCTTGCACCCTTCTCTGAAGTTGAGGCTCAGAAATAAATCATTGCTGAGAGGGCCAGCCCACACTAGGAGGCCCAACAGTTAGTCACTGATATCATGTGAGGGGTGTCGAGAGGGCCCTTTGCCTAAAAATATCTCCCTGACATCAACCCTGTTTGCCACTAACTTTAAAATTATAGTAAAGAATGTTAAAACTAGTATCTGTTAATCCCATTCTCTTTGGCTTGAGTCAGTGACTTAAATACACCTGCTATCCATGTTATCATGACCTTGTTGGCCTGTGACAACTGGTCACCACCTTCTCATTCTTTCAGGCTGTGTCCTACTCTGCCCTTGGTACCATCTAAACTGCCAGCATGCTCTTGGCTGCCACCGTGCAGGTAGCTCTGTGTGGGGCTGTGGTTTCTACTGACTCAATAAAACATCACAGTGCGGTAGGGGGAAAATCAGGAGGATTTCTGGTTGTCTGCCCGCTCTAGGTTGGTGACAGTAGCCTGCAAGTGTTTCAGAGGTCAACGTTTTATTGTCACCACCTGGCACAAGCCCTTGCTTTAGTGATAATGGAAATTAAAACAGAGGCAATCAGCACAAATTGACAGGTGAAGCCGTAACTAGAAAGTCAGAGGGCAGCAGAGGGGCTTCAGCTTGAGGAGCTGGACAGGGCAGAATTCTGACAAAGACCAGTCTGGCCCAGTAGCAAGAAAAAAGGACCAGTTTTAAAAGGTGTAGTGCCCTGAAACCATAATGCTAAGTGAAATACATCAAATACAGAAGCTTAAGTATCACATGGCTTCTCTTACATGAGAAACGCAAAATTTAAATAGCAAAATAAAAGATAGATAGTAAGAGGCCTGGAGACAAGATCTTCCTGTACGCAAGGGGATCAAGGGATGCGGGGAAGGAGCAGGAACGGTGTTGAAAAGAGTTACAGTGTGTCGTGAATGCGTATTAATTCCCCACAGGGAAGGTAAGCACATACTGGAAACAGGTACTATTGAAAAATAAAAGCTGGAAGAAATAAAGGGTGCTGTGGTAGGCTGAGGCCTGGTTGATCATTATTTTAGTTCTGGTTTTATAGTTTTGGAAAAAGTCCTTATAGCTTGAGGGACTATTTTTTTGTGATTGTTGTTATTATTTTTAATTTTTTTTTTGAGGGAAAGGGTTTATGTAGTTCACAGTTTGTTGAGGTTTCAGTCCATGATGATCAGAGGAACTTGTCTAATAACCAACTACAGAGATGATCCCTGAAAGTATAGCCTTTTGAGGGGCAGTTTGCTCTCATAAAATGATTGTTCCTGCTCAGGAGAGGGCTCAGCTCCTCCTGTTGTGAGATTTTTGGTCCCACTTGGGGGGGTGACTTCATCATGCAGTGGTCTTGTTTTTGTTTTATTTTTTCTTTCCTTTTTTGAGACAGTATCTTGCTGTGCAGTTCAGGCTGGCCTTGAACTTGTGACGATTCCCCTGTCTCAGCCTCCTGAGTGCTGGGATTACAGGTGTAGGTAAATAGGTTGCCTATATTAGGAAAGAAGCTGCCCTCATGTTGTCTCTGTGACATCTGAAAGTCCCTGGTCTTCTGATGACAACATTCCCCTGCAAAAAATGTCCCAGGCCCCAGCACACTATGTGAATTTCTGGATGCTTAAGGAACGCTTTATGGCGATTAAGGGAGCCCAAAGGGGTGGAAATTAAGGGGTTTTACATTCTTGAGAAGAGTTGTTTTGTTTATTTGTTTGTTTTGTCTCTTTGAGACAGGGTCTCACAATGCAGTTCAGGCCGGCCTTGAGCTCACTTTGTAGCCCAGGCTGCTCTCGAACTCACAAAGATCCTCCTGCCTCAGTCTCCCGAGTGCTGGGATTACAGGCGTGCGAGAAGAGTTGTTTTGCCAAGTAGGGGTGAAGATTATTAAGCTGGCAGTGGTATACAAGACCCACTGGAGTGACTGGGGGACTGAAAATGCAAGGCTAACCAAGAGCTTCAGGAGCCACAAAACGGGCAGCAGTGGAGCCTGTCTGAGGGAGGTGACTGTAAGAATGGCCTTCCGCACAGAGGAAGGATTCACAGTTGAGCGACTTTACTACCCGCTTTCCTTTTTCTACTCACTTGATGCTCACACAGCTTAGGGGTTAGTATGAGCCTTGCTTTATGGACGAATAGGTCAGATTCAGGAAGACTAACAACTTGTCACAAATATACAGCTTCTTCATGAGTGTAACTGGTTTACTTTGTAGTGGGCGGGTTTGTGTAAGATAGAAGCTGAAATTGAAGTGGCAAGAAAAAGCTTCTAGTATAAATAAGGAACAAGGGGAGAATTTTCCTGGCAGAGATGCCAAGGACATAGGGGCCAAGCTGGAGTAAGTGACCAGGCAAAGGAAGTACACAAGGACCAGTGGAAGTTAAAGGGCACCAACAGGGGACAGCTCCCACAGGACTTGTGGCCCATGGGAGGGACTTCACAGTTTATTTCTTGTGGTAGGAACCACTGGAGATTTTAAGCAGGGGAGTAAAGACCTAACTTCGTATGTAGGTAAAATCACTCTTGGCTTGCAAACATGTGTTATAGGTGCGAGCTGGGGGAAGCGAACTGGTTACAAAGCCATCAGGCTCTTCCAGACAAGAGATCATGGTGTTTGGACACAGGTTGCAGTGGCGGAGATGGAAAAATGTGGCTAGAATTGCACGCTGCCTTTACGGGTCTTTTGTCAAGCCCTTCCCACCTAACTGGCAATAGTTTCTTTGTGCCTTGGGGACACAATATCAAACTGCTTGTAGCTCAGTGGTTCTCAAACATGAGCTTCGATAGAGTCTGCTGGATTTAATAGATCTGCGTCCAGGTCTGTGGTGGGGCCTCAGATCTACTTCTCTGCAGCTCCCAAGTTTTGCTGATGCTGTTGGTCTCAGGACCACATTTAAGAACCACTCTTCTGGCTGCCTTGCATTTGCTTGTCAATTTATTGCTTTGTGAGTGATCCACACAGCACCTCAACCTGCATCAAATCTAGCTGCTGTCGTCCTGCCCAGTTCTAAATGGTCCTCCATTTCTTTAGAGAAATATCCACTCCTTATTTAAAGTCACACATCTGATACTCCTGCCAACTCATATTCCACTTAAACTACATCTAATACAGTCAGTAAAATTGAGTTTATACAGATCTCTGGACTATTTAAGTCTAAATTACATTATTTTGATTTCTATCTCCTCTAAATAGGGACACTTTAAAATTCATAGTTTGGGACAGCATGTTGACCACATACTTGATGTAAGAGTACAGAATGTATTGCCTTTCAAGAAGGAAGCAAGAAGTTATAAAAGTGAACACAAGATCGTGAAAATTAAACAGGAAAATGGCACTTGGATAGCCATACCCTGTTTCAAGTTTAGATTTTTGTTAATTTTTCTGCAGTGAAGACTTTTTATGATCTGTGTGACTGATTTGGTGTTTCACTTAAATCTCAGGATCCATATCATAGTCCAGATTTTTAACCCTAAAATCTTCCTTTTCACATTTGTAGTCACTGAAATGCAAAGCCATCAGACCTAGATGCTTCTCTTTTTCCTTCTATCCAGAGAGGACACAGTATGAGATGTCGTCCAGAGGAGTAAAAACAAAATCTACATAGAGATGAAGGTACTTCTTAAATGGAGAAGAGCTGGCACCATGCCATCTGGGTAGATTACACATATGGACACTATTCTGTGTCCCACCTCTAGCAGTAGATTTGCATTCTTTCCAAATCATGGGGATGGATCACATATGTATCTATGGGTTTCTGAGACACTACAGAGTTTGCGCCTATAGTAATAACTATATGTCTTAGCTACTTTTCTCTCATTGTTAAAACAAAATACCTGACACCCAAAGTTAAAGGGGGAAAAGTTTATTTAGTTCACAGTTTATAGAGGTTTCAGTTCATAATTGGCTGGTCCAAGGCAGGGTGGCACACGGAAGAAGGGGCACAGTTCATGGCTGCAGAAAATAACAAAAGAAACAAGAGAGAGACAAGACTCTTTGTCCCTTATGTTGTGCACAGGCTACCCACCCTAGAGCAGGTGTAGCATTCATACTCTTAATCCCAGCACTGGACCATGAATCAATCACATTCTAGATTCAACCACCTCTGTAAAGCCTGCCCCATTGACTGTATGAGACTTTGTGGGGACGTCCAGACACAAACCATAACACCATCTGACATGGCTATTGTGAAGACCGAATGAGATGTTGTTGCATAAATGTGCATGATAGGCACCCAAATCTTATTTCTGTTCCTTCATAATGTCCAAAGCACAGATAAACCTCTCAGTGTAAGAAAGTTAGATTAACCCCCATGAATCCTTCTCCATGAAGAACTCAAGTCACTCTGCACCAGCACCAAGATTAGGAGGACAGGTCGTCTTGTGTCACAAGGCAGCTAATGATACACCTAGTTTGCTTCATCTGAGGCAACACTGATTGGCTCAGCTTAAAGTGATACATCAACTGTCCAGTTTTGCCTGAGATTGAAGTGTTTCCTGGGATATGGGACTTTCAGTGCTAAACTAGGAAAATCCTAAGTCCTAGGCAAACCAGGATGATTGGTCACCCTATTCATCTAGCACTAATTAAGACTATCAAGAATCCCGGGTTGATCCTCATCTCACTGAGACCAGTTTTTTCCAAACTACACAATAAAAAGCACTAGATGTGATTTTAGGCTCTTAAGCTAGTACTCCCCTTCTTCTTCCTCCTAGTGCCAAACTTTTGCAGAGCGGCCCCTGCTCACCATGCCTTTCTGCTTAGCACATGTACTTTCTCAGAGTCACTTATCTGGAGTGCAGAACCTGACAGGTTTTTAAATAGCAGAAGGGGTGTGGTGGATTGAGATCATTGTTGCTGGTGTATTTTATTTTCTTTTAAAGGGATATGTTCAAGTAACTTCACGGAGACAGAAAGCAATGAGATCATACCACAGATGTTCCCAACTTCAGTAACACTTTCTCAAGAATCGTACACTAAATGCTGAAGAGTAAAAGGGGATTGGTTCTAGGTGGGCATGGTGGAGCATGACTGTAACCCCAGCACTCTGGGAGGCTGGGGCCGGAGAAATGCACATTTTAATACAAAATGGGCAACTATGTGACTTAGCAAGACCTTTCTCCAAATAAAAAATTAAAAAGGGCTGGGGGTTTAGCTCAGTATAAAGCCTCCTGGCTTCTATCACCAGTACTCAGTACTGCAAAGACGGTGGGGGCACTGACCTTAGATTATCATATTGTCCCTGCAGCCAGACACAACTCTGCTGCCAGGGCAGAATTCTCACTATAAACCTGAAGCCCATTGAAGTAGCCACGCCCTTCTTTTCTCTTCCTGGAACAGAGCTCAGTGCCATGATGGATGCAAGACTACTCTGAATAGAAAGCAGGTGGTCACAAGTCTGCCAACACTGAGGTGTGAACTTACTAGCTTTCCAATCCCCTCCAAGAAAACCCCCCATTTCTTTTTTTTTGGTCTTTTTGAGACAGTCTCGCTATGCAGTTCAGGCTGGCCCTGAGCTCACCTTGTAGCCCAGGCTGGCCTTGAACTCACAAGGATCCTCCTGCCTCAGCCTCCCAAGTGCCGGGATTACAGGTGTGCTCCATCACATCTGGTGAACACCCCATTTCTAATGGACAAGGCACAGCTGAAATGCCACATCTGTTCTGAGCAGAGCTCTTTGGGACCTCCCGTAAGTGGGGGCACAGTTGTCATGGCTCCCGGCAGTGGCATCTGAATCTGAAGGCTTCTCCCTTCATTTCCTTCACCTTTGTGACGACCCAGTCCTGGACTGCTTGGCTCTCTCTCTCTTCTAAGCTCCCCAAAGGTGGCCGTACATAGCTATGCATTCCATTGTGCACATGTCTGTTCTGTGTTCCCACTCCCCAGTCAGGGTTCCCTCCTTCACTTTTAAGTGGATTGTTTTCCGACTTACATCTCCATGTGATCTGTCATCATATGTACTAACCTTGCTGGATCTATCTTGCTTCCACAAACAGTTTCCTCTAAGACTTCTGTTTTTCTCAAAATTATAGCCAAAGTTCACTCTTCCTGGTTCAAAATCTTGGCATCAACTTATTTCTTCTTTCTCCATCTCCAGCCAGAAACAAAAATATGATTCTCCCCTTGTAATCTCTCCTAACTGCCTATCTTGTCTGACTCTGTTTCACTCTCACCCACACAAGGTTTCACCACTCTAGATCCTACTCTAACTCTCAGCTATGCCTAGTCAGCACCCAAATTACAATGTAAAATGATTTGCTATTGTGGACCAAATAATTCAAGAACTTTTAGTCAAATATTTAAGAATTTCCATAATAAGTTCACAATAAAACCAGAATGCTGATAGGCCTGTGGGCAATAAAGACCAGACCCAGGAGATTTCAGCTGGTAACAAGTGCTCCATTGGCTATTGGATTAGAGGTCATGTGTGTTTCATATAGTGTGGCAGAAAGTTTGGCTGCATTTTGCTCATGTCTTGTTTTGGTATCAGGAATCAAACTCAGGACCTTGCGTTTGCCTGGCAGGTGCTGTGCCCTAAACTATATCCCTGACTCTTGCTTATGTCTTGAGACTTTGTGGAAGACTGAGGTTGACTAATTGATCTGGCAGATGAGATTTCAAGGTAGTCCAGTATTCAGGTTGTGGCATGAGTACTTCTGGCTACTTTTAGCCAGATTTATCGTGAGAATTGGGGACAAAAATCAGGACGAAAAACTTAGAAAACTTAAAAACTTGTCCCCCAAAACCATGTCTAAAGTTGCAACCAAAAGAGATGTGGTTGGTGAAGAGAGAAACCTAAAATTTAAATAAAGAGCAAAACAAAAGATAATGTCTTAGTTACTTTTCTTGTTGCTAAGACAAAATACCTGACACCCAGAGTTAAGAGGGGAAAGGTTTATTTAGCTCACAGTTTGTGGAAGTTTCAGTCTGTAACCAGCTGCCTCCAAGGCAGGGTGGCCGGGCACAGGGGCACCAGTTCACGGAGGAGAAGGGCAGCAAAAGCAACAGGAGCAAAGTAACAGGGGAGAGACAGACCTGTCTCCCTCCCTTATACTGCAGGCCGCTCACCCTAGGACAGGTGTAGCACTCACACCCCCAATCCTAGTGCTGGACAATGAACCAGTCATAAAACTTGCCTCCAAAAAGCCCCGTGACTGCATGAGGTTTTGGGGGGACATCCAGACACAAACCATAACAGACAATAAGAAGTAAGGAGACAATTTTCAGTTGGCAAGGGGAATAAGATATGGAGGCAGGCAAAAGAGAAGGAAGGACAAGAGAGTATAAAAAAGAAGAACTGAAGGGAAAAAATGGAAATAGGTCTTTGCAAATGGGAAGAGGACCAAGAATTAGAAGGAGCAGGGAGGAACGGGGAGGAGAGGGGAAGAAAACAGAATTAAGATGTGTTATGTACTTTACCAACTCCCCAGGATAAATACAACTATCATGTACTTAAAAAAAAAAAAGAAAATGAAAAAAGCAAGCAAATGCTTTGCACAGGGATAAGAAGAAAGATGCCTTGAGGGCATCTCAAGTATCACCAAGATTGGACCCATTGCTGGCATAATGCTAGGGTAAAAATATTAACCGTTCATTTGAGAAGAGAGTCCCTGGGACCCTTGCTTGAGAAAGGCCGCCTTAGGAATTGGTTCCCAGAATCCACTTCATTGTACTCAGCCAACCAGGCACTCAGATGCTACAGCATTCCCTTGAAAGCAAGGCATCTTTTCTTCCATGCGCCATGGTCCCCACCTAGCCTGCTTCCGGGACCTTTGGGGTTTTGAGCCCTGCTCCAGCCACAGAACAGCTGAAGACATTAAGGTGAATGTCATATCCTGTGACAGAAACGTCACTGGCAGTTAACTTACTGCTCCTGACCAAGCTGAATGTGAGGCTGACTTCTCAGTAGCTATGAAGTCTGAGTGAGACAGAAAGATAGAGGATAACTTGGGCCAGATGGTGAGGAGGTAAGTGAGGTCAGTAGGAACACCAGGATAGTTGTCGGTAGACAATGGCAGAAAAGTCACAAGGAGCAACAGACATAGGCCCAACAGAGGGCAGTGTGGGCTTGTGAAAGAGGATGGGCCTGCCTGGACTCGGTTGGAAAAGCCTAATTCCATCACATAGCAGCTGTGTATCCTTGGGGAAGAAAATCTCCATTTTCTTGACTGTACAATGGAGGAGCAATTCCTTCAGGATGGCTGAGGAATTCATGAGACAAGGGAAGTTGCTTTGGCCCCTGCTAAAATAAATAAGTATACTACTTTTCTTACTAATCATATCTGTTTTCATTTTTCCTCCTAGGGTTAAGAAGCAAGAAAAATTGAAAAGCTATGGTAAGCACCACATTCTTACTGAAGCTTCACTTTCAGAAGTCCTGGTCTTGACTTATTGAGCCCACAGCTGGACTGGCTCACAGATGCTTCCTGGTGGTTTGATTTATTAGCCAGAAATTGACACAGGATAAAGGGAAAGCAGAAAGTTGAAAACAATTTGTGAGTGAGGATGATTTTTAGTGAATATTTAAAAATAAGGTTCCTAACCCATAAAAATAATAAATGCTTGAGGAGATGAAATGCTAATTACCCTGATTTGACCATAGCACATTGTACGTGTATTGAGTGATACTGTACTGCATAAATATAAATAGGATGACAATTAAAAATAGCATAAACAGTATAAATGGTATGGCCATTAAAAATGCAATAGCAAAAAAGCCATTAATAATGTACATGACTAACAATTCCTTCATTCAGGAAATATTGAGTAGCTGCAGTGAGCCAAGCCCCTTGCCAGGTGCTAGGGATGCACACGCGAGCTAAGCCAGCCCTCCAGTGTGCCCTCGAAAGGTGATTGGTTGAATGAATAACAGCACACTTGTGTTCCAGCGTGTTGCACTGCCATTATGAAGAAAGTGTGCAAAGAATAATTTTTAAAAATCTAGTCTTCTAATAGCAAGTTAATAGGGAAGACACAAAGTTGTATTCATAGTATTAACAATGAGATATAAATCACCCATAATCCACAACTCAAAAATAACAACTACCAAGACTGTATTGTTACATTCAGCTTTTTTCTCTATTCTGAACATATCTACCATACCTGTAGAATATACTATGAAAATGTTTTAAGAGTGTTGATAGTTGTTATTTCTGGATTATAGGATTATAAAAGGTTTTTTCTCTATGATTCTCACATGATTCCTATGACAATCACATAGAGACAGGAAATAGGGTAATTAAAGCACAGCCGCCGACACGCTTTGAGCTTCCAGCATTCATTTGCTTTCTCTTTTCCTCTGCCCCTGGTGTGCACAGGGCAGGGTACACGGGAGGCCAGCTGGGCAGCACCGACATTGTGACAGATGCATCAACCGCCACTGCCATGTTCCTGTGGAGCCTGGTGTCTCCTGCCTGGTGGTAAGCTGCCACCTGTTGTGTGGTGCGACCTTCCACATGTGCAAAGAGGCAGAGCACGAGCTCCTGTGTCCTTTAGAGCAGGTTCCATGCCTCAACTCCGAATATGGCTGCCCCCTTTCCATGTCCCGTCACAAGCTGGCTAAGCACTTGCAGGTGTGCCCAGCCAGCGTAGTCTGCTGCTCCATGGAGTGGAACCGGTGGCCAAATGTGGACTCAGAAACAATCCTTCATGAGAACATCATGAAAGAGACTCCAAGTGAAGAGTGTCTGGACACAGCCCTTGCCCTGCAGGACCAGAAGGTCCTCTTCAAATCCTTGAAAATGGTAGAACTCTTCCCCGAAACTAGAGATGCCACTGAGGAGGAACCCGCTATAAATGGTGAAGCCGTTTGGGAGGAAATGGCAGGAGCGGTGGGGGGAGTGGGTGCCACTTTGGTACCATACGCGACCGCTGATGGGGAAATGGTGGAGTTGAGCCAAGAAGAACGAGAGACGTTAGCCAAAACCAAAGAAGGGATGGACCTGGCCAAGTTCCACCAGTGGGAAAACATGTTCAGCAAAGAGCATGCAGCCTCTGATTTAGCAAGTACATCAACAAGGTGTGAAAACAAGAGCAAAACAGGCACAGGGCGAGAACAGAGTTCCAGCGGGAATGACACAGCAGACGCAGAGGGCGCTGCCAAAGGGGAAGAACCACAGGAAAACCTGCAGCAACAGAACTTGTCCAAGGTCATAGAAAAGACAGGGCTTGCCCCCTGGCAGGACGGTGTTCTGGAAAGACTGAAAACAGCTGTGGACGCAAAGGACTATAATATGTACCTGGTGCACAATGGGCGGATGCTCATTCACTTTGGTCAGATGGCTGCTTGTACACCCAAGGAGAGAGACTTTGTTTATGGCAACCTGGAGGCTCAAGAAGTTAAGACTGTTTACACCTTCAAAGTTCCCACCAGCTACTGCGGAAAGCGAGCTCGGCTTGGTGACGCCATGTTGAGTTGCAGGCCGAGTGAACACAAGGCTGTGGATACCTCGGATTTGGGCATCACCATCGAGGACCTGCCCAAAGCAGATCTCATTAAAACCACGCTGCAGTGTGCCTTGGAAAAAGAACTCAAAGGCCACATCATCTCTGAATCCAGGAGCATTGACGGGCTGTTCATGGATTTTGCCACACAGACATACAACTTTGAGCCTGAACAGTTTTCCCCTGGGACGGTGCTGGCTGACCTCCTCAGCACAGCAGACCCGGGGGGACTGCACGTGGAGCTGCACAGCGAGTGCGTGACCAGGAGACACAACAGGAGCAGCTCTGCCTTCACCTTCACCTGCAACAAATTCTTCAGAAGGGATGAATTCCCCCTGCACTTCAAGAACGTCCACACAGACATTCAGTCAGGTCTCAACGGCTGGTTCCAGCATCGGTGCCCCCTCGCCTACCTGGGATGTACATTTGTTCAAAACCATTTCCGACCTCCAGGGCAAAAGGCAAAGCTGATCTACAGTCAAGAGCTCAAAACCTTTGCCATCAAGCCAGAGGTCGCTCCGGAGCTGAGCGAGGGAAAGAACAACCAGCTCTCAAGCCGCGGGGGTAAAAGCCAGAATTGTCTAAGCAACCTGCCCCTGGAGGTTCTGCAGTACATTGCTGGGTTCTTGGACAGCATGAGCCTGTGCCAGCTCTCCCAGGTATCCACACTGATGAGGAATATCTGTGCCACTTTGCTACAAGACAGAGGAATGGTCCTGTTGCAATGGAAGAAGAAGCGATATTCCCATGGAGGATCTTCCTGGAAAGTCCACAGAGAGGCAAGTTAACCCTTACTCATTTGTTTAACAAATACTTGTTGATATATATAATATATACTAGTGCCCATATCTCTGTCTGTAAGTCCTGAATGTTTTTATTTGCTCACATCTTTCTCCACCACCTGGGCTGTCTGCTGGAAGCCACCCTCTCTGCTCATAGCCTCAACTGCACCCCTTTGCCCTTCAGCTTCCTGTTGGGTTCACTCAGTGGGAGGCAAGGGGCAGGGCAGCATGGCGCTGAGGGTCCGTTCTTCTGGCTTCTTTCCTGCATGACACCTTGAGCTGGTTATGTCCCTCCACTGAAGGCGGCTGTGTCAGGAGTCTCTCCACACAGTTAGTCATTCTGTGTTCCGAGGACCAAGCAGATTTCCTTTACTATGCCCACGTATTTTACAGACGATTTCTTCATAAAAAAAGTTCTTTAAAGTTACCCTGTTGAAGAGTGCCATCTATTTCCTGCTTGGATTCTGATAGATACAAGAGGGCAACAAATTCTTCTCAATCCTATGTCAGCTAATTTTTTGGTTTTTGTTTTCATTTTTGCAGTACTGGGGATTAACCCAGGGCCTTACGCATGTTAGGCGAGTGCCTTACCACTGAGCTACAGCCCCAACCCTCATCTAATTTTTAAAGACAGTTTTTAAAGCCATTTTGAAATTCTAAATGAATTCAGTCCGCTGATTTCCCCTGGTTCAAATGCTTATTTAATTTCTCAGAAAACTTTGTGGTTTAAATCAAAGACTTTCCCTTCAGTAAAACCTTGTTCCTTGTCCTCAGTTGGATACTATTTTTTAAACTGTATTAAGACTTCTACACAAGTGAGATTTTTAATTCATTATATCCAAGATGTCTGTAAACACCTTACACTGTTACAGAAATATGTGAGATAGGGGCTTCAGACATAATTGATAAAAATAGAAATAACTCTCTCAGGGGCCAATTTGCAAACACCTACATATTAGGAAGATTATATAATTATTGAAATTATACAATTATTGACCTAAATAGAAATCATATATCCATGGTTCATATTACCAACATATTTACTCTGAGAAAGGATGTTACAGACACCTTGGATAAAAGAAGTGGCTCTAAGTTCCCAGGAAATACTTTCTTATACAAGGAAAACAAACAAACAAAAAAAAACACTAAAAGATGAAGTAGTCAGGTTTAAAAGGCATTAGGTTATGCCTACTCTTAAAACCAGATTTTAAAACTAGTGACTTTGCTGCCAATTCCAGATGGAGAGAGACCAGAGAGTACATTATGGGCACTAGATTTGTGGAATAGTTTTGGGGGGGCCTTAATATTCTAGTAAGACCCTTATTAGTTAGGATACTTTTATTCTCAAACTATAGAAAACCAGCCTGAAGTACATAAATAAAGGGAATTTTTTTTTAGCCGCTAAGATCCAAAGGTATTCAGGTAAGGCTTGACTCAGAAGTTCAAAACTCCTCCCCCCAAACAACCTTTATCTTCCTATTTTTAAACTGTTCTTCACCAATAGTGGCTACATTGTACAACTGTTCTTCCCTGGTGTCCCTAGTGACTGCTGGCCCCTTTTTTGAACTGGCCCCGGTTCGGCCCTGGTTCAAATACAAAAGGAAAAAGATAATCTGATTTTTGATGTCTTAAACAAAAGTTCCAGAGTCAAGTCTTATTGATACCGGTTGTCCTGATTCAAACTGTGTGTCTACCCTAGATCCAGTCACTGCTGCTAGTGGAGAAGCAGGGGAAGATGTGTGTCAGTGTGCTGATTGGTGACAGTCATTAGCACACAACGACAGGGCTGGATGGGCAGATGATTAACGGGGATGGAGAGCCAGAACCGATGCTGAGGAAGAAACACAATTCCTGCAGTGGCAACTGAACACCAAAGGCTGAGCACCAGAAGAGAGGCATTCCTAATAGTGCTTCTGCCTGCTCTCCTGAGGGCATAGTCTGGTGCTCACCTTTGAGCTTTTTCTTTCCTAACAGATCTGGCAGTTCAGCAGCCTGTTCTCCAAAATCAAGAGCTGGGAGTTTAATGAAGTTACCTCCATGTCTGAGCACCTGAAGGCCTGTCCTTTCAACATTGTAGAGCACAAAAAGGACCCAGTTCGTTTGACCAGCATGTGCCAACCCCGAGAGCAGACCCGGGAGAGCTTAGTCTCCACCTTTAAAACCAGACCGCGAGGAAGACACACCTAAAGACACAGACTTGCAGAGCCGCCACTCCTCGACTTTCATGGAGCTACTGAGAGCAGGATGGCGTGGGGCTTGAGGGCTGGCCTCTGTAACCGTGTGTCTGGGCCCCAGGGTGTATTCAAACATGCAGCGTCCTTCCAACCTCTGCAGCTGCACTCAGCATAAGAATTTCCTAAGCTATGGCTTGTACTACAGTGCCCCATCCGTGTGTTTTCTTTTCTTACATAGATCCAGCTGAGGAGAAAATAAGAAACTTGAGGCCATTTGGAAAATGAACCCAAATCTTGGGATGAGAAAACAGTGATATTTCATAACCAGCACAAGCCTGGGGTTTTATGGAAGGTTTTTTAAATTTACAAAGCCCCCGCAAATTCACAGGCAGACAGTGAAGGACAGCAACTGAGATGCAGAGAGTTATCTTCTAGCCGGAAGGTTGGGTCTGTCTGCCAGTCAAGTCCAGAGCTTCTTCAGTCCCCTCACTGCCCTGAAGCCCAGATGGTCTCCGCTCAGCCTAACCAAATAGAGCTGCTGTGAGGACATCACAGAGCAAAGGATGAAGACAGTACTGAGGTCACAGAATCTATTCTGTAGAATCTTGGCAACATACAGAAGGGAGGCATTGAAAGATTAAGGAGAGTCCAGAGAAGACACATTTATGGAGAAAGTTGGGATCAAAACCACAAGTCTATTTTTTATCAAATTAATAATGATTTAAGAGTCAAGGGTGTTCTTATATTCCTTTTTTTTTTTTTTTTTTGGTACTGGGGATTGAACTCAGGACCTTGTGCTCGCTAGGCAGGCACATGTGCCACTGAGCTATCTCCCCAGCCCCAAGAGCGTTCTTTCTTAAAAAGAACATTCATTCTAGGCCTAGGATAGGAATAGTATAGGCGTAGCCGAGGGTCACCCCATATCATCAGTAATGACATCAGTTTATAACACCAACCTCAGTGTCACACCAGATTACACAAGGTAACCCAAGGACATCACACATTTGGCAAAGTTCAGACAAAATTCACTAAAATTCTGTGGCATCAGCCACTAGGTCCTAGACACCCCTGAGGTACTATGTTTGGGGTTTTGAAGAGGAAGACATGTAAATATAAGGGTTTCCTGAAACTGCTCCTACTGATAACTGGGCATGCTGCAGCCTGTCAAAAATGGATGGTACTGCTATTTCTGGTAGCAAACTGAATATTTGAGTGAACAGAAATTTTAAAAATTACAGTAAAAACCAACATCTCCTATAGCAGGGTTTCTCAGCCTTGGAACTAGTGACGTTTTAAACTGGATAAATCTCCATCATAATGGACCGTCCCTTGTATTGTAGGATATTTAGCAGTATGCTTGGCCTTTATCCATTAGATAGCAGGAGCAGTCCCACAGCAAAAACCAAAAATGTCTCCAGACATTGCACAACATCCTTCAGGAGCAAAGTGGCTCCTTGTTGACAGTCACTGTCCTACGGATGTTGTATATGTGGCAATAAGTTAGGACACATTTATTTTTTTAGTACAGGAAAATCTAGTCTCAACAGAGCTAATGAGACTGGCTATGATTTAATGTAGTTCTTAGTTATCTAGGTGTGGTAATATTAAGTTGCAAACAAGATGGGGCTGATTTGCTGAACTTCACGTCCTTGAGCCACATGCAAGAATACATCCTTTCTGCCCTTTCCTAGGTATAACTGAAGCCAGGAAGTTTGAATTATTTGTCTTGTGTTTGTACCCCTCTTACCATAATGGGCGCCACTCTCCCAGCAGTCCTAAAACAAGTGAGACAGAAGGGAAAGGGAGGACAGGCATCGCAAGGAAACAGAGAGAAAGAATTCAGCTGATGAAAGCAACAGTCTCATCAAAGAGTCTCTGGGTGCTACTGTGGCCTGGGTCTCGTTCTTCCTGTGGCATGGACAAGGTAGACTGCACCTCTGAAGAGAGTCCCGAGGCAGAGCTCAAGGCAGGATCCAGCAAGTCCCAGACCAGAAGTTTCCTCATTTTTTTTCATTACATTGGGCCACTTGATACATTTGATAATGCTATTCTGTCTTTCTTAATATTTATTGTTTGATTTATATTTTGCATTTGCCTACAAGTCATTTTTGAAAACTAACTAGAGTATGATCTGAGGGGTTTTTCTATTCAGTACAGATGAGTAACTGGAAACCACTAGACACTGAAGTGGGAGAGAAGGAAGAGTTCTTCACCCATCAGTTCCATGTGTCTGTAATCTGGCCTGTCCTACATGAAGAAATAAGAATCTAAAGGAGATATATATAAAAGAGACAGAGGGTAAGAGAAACTATGGACAGATGGAGATGAACATCAAGGGCTACAGCTGGGTGGATGAGAAGCAGGATGCTGTAGAGACAGGAGGAGGGTAGAGGGTTTTCCTGCACAGCCTGGGTGGGTGGGACGTCCCAGGGTCAGGAGAGCAGTCAGGATAGGATACTGCCCACGCCTGCTCCACGTGTGGGTGTTTCCAGCCATGCTTTCTTCTCCTATCTTCTGCCTTCAGAGCAGTACCACCCTGATCAACAGTACCAAACACATTTTATAAGATTTCTAATGGTCTGCATTGCTGGAAGCTAGAGTACTGCAGATATGCCTGGTCCGTAGAAAGAAGTGAACTTTATGAGGCGAGGGCAGGTGAAGCAAAAGGAGACCCTTTTAAAGAGGCTGGGTTAGAAAAGGGTTTGCCTCATGAGGTGAAGTTTATAGTGAGCAGTGTGAGCAGCAAGTGTCATTTGATAGAGGTGAGACAGGTAGATGTGACTTCAGATTAAGAAGCCCTTGTGGAGCTGGGCATTGTGGTGTACACTTGTAATCCCAGCACTCTGGAGGCTGAAGCAGGAGGATTGCAAATTTCAGGCCAACCTGGGCAATTTAGTGAGACCCTGTCTTAAACTGAAAATGTATAAATGGATTGGGGGTATAGCTCAGTGGCTTGCTTAGCATGTGCAAGATTCTGGGTTTGATCTCTAGCATAATTTAAATTAAAAAAAAAGAAAAAGCACCGATGGGAAGGAGAGGGCAGTGCCACAGGAGTAGAAGCTGGATAGGGAGACGTGTACGAGCAGGACCCGTGAGGAGTCACCACCGAGAGGGGCTGCCTGAGCTGAGACCAGCCAACTGCGAGGGTGAGTTCTGTAGAACTGAACCAGAGAGGACCTGGGCCTTAGCAGCAGAGGGATCTAGAACAGATGTTTCTGTCTTACAAAGAGAAAGTGAAAAGCAAAGTGGGAATTGGAGATGTACCAGGAAAACCACTGTAAAAGTCTAATTTATGTGTTGTCAAATCAACCAAAATGAAGAATGAGATTGAAGACATCTGTAACAACCTATCTCCGTGTCCTAGAAGCCCTAATGTTTCTAAAAGAGCAAATAAAGCTGCTTTGCACTCTGAAAGGCTACGTGGGTAAATCTTGTGAGCCAGGTCTACAGACCACCTTGTGATTCCCCGGCATGGAAGTCACTGTTGAAACCAAGGTGTGTGTGTGTGTGTTGGAAAAACACCAAGGGACAAACCTGGAACCTGGAGCACTTAGATACACAAACCTCTCACCAGCTCTATGCAGCCCTGAGCAACTATGGGTCTCAGCTCCTAATCCTGACTTTTCTTGATCCCAATGCCTTCTCTGTCTTTGAGAGCTGGAGCCAACTTTCAATATTGGTAACAGCACAGATGTCTATGACCTGCCAACCAAAGGTGCCCTACACCAAATCCCTGGCTTTTATTTTGACTGGTCTCTAGGATCTCCTAGCTCTGTCTGTGCTGACGCTGAGCACAAAGGCTGAGGCCTGATGAACCCACCTGGCCCTAGCAAACTGTCATGGTTTGCTTGGTGACTGGCCTTTTCCCATCCCTGGCCTGTAACTGGCCTCATCTCTCTTCCTGTTTGCTTTGACTTTGGCCCACACAGATACTTGCAGTATTTCCTCCAACCACTCTCTTTCTTGGACATTGATTTCCATCTCTTACCTTTGAGGGAGCCTGGACTTTCTTGGGCAAAGGCCGCTGTCTCTGGCTCTAAATTGTATCCAACCTCACGTGAGTTTGTCCTCCTTTAGCTTTAGCATTTTCTGTTGGTCAAACCTGCCTATTCCTCTTTCCTATCCTATCCTATAGGTCGTGTTTCTTCCTCAAGAGTTACTGCATGCTGAAAGAGTTCGGTCCCTAGCCCTAGGCAGGTGACCTGCCTCACACAGCTGCTAAAGCCAGTAGGAGTTGAATGGCTTTGATGTGGACACCAACTGGTCCCGTTATAACACCTTACTGCCGTGCCACAGGCTGATCTGTTTTGGACTGATTTGAAAGCGAAGCCAAAGGAAAAGGCCTCTTCCCTGACTTTCAGGGTGCCAGGGGGAGGGCAAGGGGATGGGCAGTGGTAAGAGGGGGTCTTCTGGATGTGCCTGGAAAAGGAATGGGGAATCTAAGCCACAGGGGGACAGGGCCACTGAAGGTTGCACAGAAGTACTGCTTATGTCTGCACAGAGGTGAGCAACAGTCCTGCTTTATTTCCAGCTTAGGGCTGAACAGAGAAAAGGTTCAGAGATACACCTGGGCTAAGGCACAACCACGCAAGCCAGACAGTCTAGACTCACCTTCTCGGTGAGCAAACTGGGCAGCCCAGTGCTCACAAGGGAGGAAACTGGAGTTGGGGTGTTAGTGGGGACATTCTGGGGAAGGAGCCAGGACCATAAGACAAATGTCCTCTAGCTCGTGAATGTAGGACCCTGAGGGGAAGGAGACCCCCTTTCTTCATGCTGTCTCCATCAAAGCCCTTAAAAAAGCAGGAAGAGGGGGAAGTCTGTCCAGAACAGCAGGTAACACACAGCATCTGTCAGACTCGCAGCAGAATGGGAGTGAGGCGGAGGCACAGACACTTTGGACAAGGGAAGTCACAGTCGCAGTAGACAGTGAGGGCCAGTTACTGGAGAAGCTTGACATAATTTGCAGGGAAGAGTCCAAAGTGACCCCGACAGTGTCCCCGCCACCAGCCCTCATCCACCATCTCAATGTCAGTGATGATGTCATCTGGGTCAAAGGAAAGCTCATCACTTCCCTCTGGGGAGGAAGGAGAGAGAATATTAGGGTGGTTAGCTGGGCCTCTGTGTCTCCCCACTCTAGGCCTCAGGGAAGGAAATGGGCCTGGCCTTCCCCTTCACTCCCAGCTGGGCCCTTCCCTGACTCACAGGATCCACCCCCTCCCTTGTATCAGAGCCTCCAGGCACCCGGCTCCTCGGCCCTCCACGCTTACCTCCTTGGTAATCATACAGGGCTACAGCTGAGATCCCCACAGCCCCATCCCGGCGGCCTGACAGCCCTGCAGGACGAGAAATACAAACACGGTCTCACCAGCCCGGAGAAGGCGAACACGCAGGTCCTGCTGGGAAGTGTGGAACTGCCCCTCGTCTGCTGCTCTCCTAGGCCGGAGCAGACCCGGGAGACACTGCTCTGCCGCCAGCACCACAGCACTCACCGGCCTGAGCGGAGGGAAGAGCGGAACCCTCGGGCTCCAGCACATCCTCGTAGTCCCCCTCTGCCTCCTCCTCACGCCTGCCTATGTCTTCAACATCCTCATAGTCATTTTCAGGCTCAGGCTCAGGCTCAGGCGCGAGCTTGGGCTCAGGCTCGACCTCAGGCTCAGGCTCTGCTTCATACACTGGCTCTTCCACCACTTGGAAGCCTTCTGGAGTCCTAGGGGGCAGAGCTGGGGGCTCCTCGTTGTCCTGAAAAGAGACAGAGAAGAGCAGGTGACTTCCACGCTGCAGGACTCATGGAGGCTGCGTGGTGGTTTCTAGGACCCGGCCACGTTTACGGTCCTACTGACTATGCCCTTCTCCCGAGATCCTCTCCTCAGAAACACAGTCCCGAGGCAGCCCTCTATCTACATTCCCTGCCTCTCCCAGAGCAGCCTCAAAACACCTGCCCTGAGTCGATGGGAGGATTTAAAGGTGTGAGGGGAGTGGAAAGGCAGGCAGAGTCCTCGGAAGACCAGGACAACACGAAAGCTAAAGCACCTTGGGACGAGAGTGAGAGGATCAGCTATCCTAGTTTGTCCAGGACGGGCAGAGTTTTCTAGACTGCAAGACTTTCAAGGCTAAGAGCACAGCAGTCCCAGGAACACCAGGACGGGAGGTTAACCTACACCTTCCTAAGACATGAGGAGTGCAGTAGTGGGCAGAGAAGTTCTGGGCTTTGCTTACCTCCAGGGGATCCTGCCTCGTGGGCAGGGGGGGCATGGGGCGTTCCCGGCAGGTTCTCACGGGCTCAGGCTGTGGTGGTGGATGACTCTGTGCTGGAGGCCAGGCCTGTGGAGAATACAGTAAGCACGCACTGTCTTCACTCTCGAACTTACCAGGAAACCCCTCGCGTCCTCTGCCCATCCAAACGGAACTCATCCCTCAAGATCAGCTCGAACCTGAAGCGACAGCTCATTCCTCAGTCCCTGCAGCCTGCAGAGGCCGGTGACCTGCCCTTCAGTTGCACTACGTAAGTCCTGCTGGTCATTTTTTCTGACAGTCTGGTATACGAGGCCAATTACCCAGTCAGACTGAATCTTCCTGAAGACGAAGACAGCAGACTGCTTCCCACTGCACAGGCCTTTGCCTATTTTCTGCCAATCCCTTGACCTCCTTCGATCTGAGTAAGGGATCCTGGGTGCTGGTGCTGGAGGACAGGGGCTTACCTCTGAGGAGATTTTCTTGGGCAGCGGGGCCGGCACCGCTGGCTCCTCCACAGGCGCTGCTGGCTGCTGAAGTTCTCGGCTCATCTTCACCACAGCCTTTCGCTCCTGTTGCTGCCTGGCCATCTGTTGTGCTTTCTCCTCTTCCTCCAACTTCCTCTTCTCCTCGGCCATGGATTCAAATTTTGCCTTCAGTCCACGGGCACCACTGGAAGCTGCAGACAGGGCCAGAAGAATTAAGGTTGTCTCACAGCAGGAGTGATGAGAGGAGGGGTGTTTGAAGGAAGAAGAATCAGGTAATATCTAGGAGAGAAAATGGGGAGAGGACTCCTGGAGGGGAAGGAAAAGGGGGTGCTGGAGGAGCCGAGGAGGACAGTCTGGCCCTGAAGCTCAGATTTCCATCTGACCAGCCAGCGCGACCTCAGACTCTTGTCCTTCCTTAACTACAAGCCTTCGCCACCCTAACCAGCGTCCTCTCCTGTCCACCTTCCTCAAGTCTGTAGCCTTCCAGCCGCCACCCTCTGCCCCGCCCACCGGACTTGCCAAGCAGCGTTCAGCCCCCACCCTGGTGTGCTTTGCTCCCGTTTTGTCTCCCAGAACCACTCCCTCTCTCTGTCCACTTGACGTGGCTTTTCTAGGCACAAAATCTGGGGATGTGAGTGCGGAGATCACGCCATTTTCAGCTAACCTAAGTAGGCGAAGGTGTGCAGAAGACGGTCTCAGGAGAAGGCAGGGAGAGGGAATCATTAAGACTCACCAGCTTCTACTGGTGTTGTCTTCTTATAAGCAGTGGTCGGTGCCTCCATCTCACTGAAGCCAACAGCGCTCTGCAGGGAGAGGGCAGTACGGCATGTGGTGGGGGGAGGAACAGGAGCGTCCTGACCCGGAAGGCAGCACTGGGTGTTGGGGCCACTTTGGGAGGCACCCCCGTAACTGGCTGGTGCTCAACAGTAGCACGGGGTTCTCCAATTCTGCTTTGTAGCAGCTGATAGGCTCAGCCCCCCTTTCTGGAAGCTCAGGGTACTTAGAATCTCACGTCTCCAAGCCCAGCTACTTAGAATGTCTCAGAACCCCGAGCTAATGTGGAAGGAGCGGCTAATGCATACGAGGAACACCGCAGGGGTAGAAAGGGGCTGAAGGCTGGTCAGGCACTGCCAAGCAGCCTGTGAAACTTCACATCCGATGTCACCTTTCCCTGGCGTTTACCTCTCCTCCCTGCCCGACACTCTCCTCAGCTAAAGCTCAGGCTGCGGAATTCACGTGCATTCGATGCTGAGCGCAGTGGGTGGGAGAGCAGGACCCCAGAGGGCCAGGCTCGGGCACGCGGCACACTGGTCCACCCTTCCCAGCGCTGCCTCTCACTCTTCTCTGCGTGCTTCTCTGAACGGAGGCAACACTTCTCAAGACATGGATGTTCGGGTGTTTTACCTTGTCCACGCGGTCCTTCTGGACCCCATACCGGCCACCAAAGCCTTTGGAGTAATCTGCAGGAAAGAAAGTTCCGAGAGTCACAGAGGAGATTAAAGTGCCAGGAATGGGCGGGCGGAAAGAGCACTGGGCAAAAAGACCGCAGGCCAGGAGTGCGGAGGGCTGAGGGGTGGGAGGAGGCGTCATCGCGAGACGGAGGCGCGGACGGAGGGGGGAGAATGGGGAGGCGGAAGTTAGAGAACGGAGGGGAGAGAGGGGGCGGGGATACAGAAGGGGGCAAGCGCGGGACAGGGAGGGACAGACGTCCAGGAAGAAACGGGGAGCACGGGCAGCCCGCAGCCGGTCCGAGTCCCTCCGTGAGCGCCGCCCTCGCTCCACGGCCCCCCTGCTCCTCCCCGCTCGGCCCGCGCGCCCCAACCCCCGCCCCGTTCTGGACCCTGCCCGGCTCCCTGCGGCCTCCGCTCGCAGCCCGCTCACCTTTCTGGGACTCGTGCTTCTCCGTCTCCCCCTTGTAGTCGTACCCCAGGGCGGCTTTGTCCCTTTTATCCTTCTCCACTCCGTAGCGGCCACCGAAACCCCGAGAGTAATCTAGTTAACGGGGCCGTCATGAGCGCCGCCCTCGACCCGGGAACGCGCCGGGGAAGAGAGGACGCGGCAGGCGGGGGACACAGCCCCGGGAGGGCCCGTCAGACACCGGCCTGGCTTAGTGGGAAACTGCGCCCTCGCTTCCTCCCCTTCCCGGCCTCCACCCCATCAGGAGAGCACCACTGCAGCGCCCTCCGCTCCTGCTTCTGCGAGGAAGAGACGGGTGCAGACAGCGTGGGAAGCGGCGGGAAGGGAACAAGGACACATAGAGAGATGGATGGATAGACAGACAGACAGACGGACGGACGGATAATACAGCTCTCCCCTACTGTGACACAGAGAGATGTCAGCTAAAATGTGACACCTTCTTAGCGAAAGTCAAAAGGAAAGAAGAACATCTTGACTCGGGAAAGGCTGAGACAAGGCCAGCTGAGTGTGTGTGAATTCATTGTGAGCTAACGCCACAGGGGATGCGACAGCGTTTCGGGTTCCAAATCGAATGAATAAGGATTAAGATCTAAAGTCTGGGGTTCTAATATCTGCACAGTAATGGGCCAGGCAGGGAGCGGGGAGCTAGGAAGGAGACTGCGCAGTCCTATGAAAGAATTCTAGAGAAGTATTCGCTCGTCCAGAAAATGGAGAAGGGGCTTGTAGTTTGTTCAGCATTCGATCGGGGGAGATTTAATTGTGAGACTTGGAAACTCCAGGGCCTGAACCTTACCGAGGTGAGTAGAAAATGAAGGGATCATGTAAGTGACTTTGTGCTAATAAACAACATAAGATAAACAAATTTCTTGAAAAGTAAACATGCTAAGCTGACTTAAGAAAACACAGAAAGGCAGAATAGATTATACGCATTTAAGAAACTGTACACAATAAGGAGAAAATGGACCATTACTATTAACAGCTCTAGAACGAGGCCAGGAGCAGAAGCCAAATTTCTGTATATTAGGCACTTACCAAACTCAAGGTATAGGAACACCTTTAAAGCAAATATCCCTGTCACGACTGAAATAAGTTCACAAAGATGAGAAAATAAGTACTACTAAGGAAAGCAGATTAATCTAACAGAATTAAGCCCTAAGAACTGCAAATGACATAATATTTGAAATAAACTGTAAAATGAGTATGTTTAAAATAAGAACTTAAGGTAAGGTGTCTTTTTTTTTTTTTTTTGGAGACAGGGTCTCCCTATACAGTGCAGGCTGGCCTTGAGCTCACTTTGTAGCTCAAGCTGGTCTCAAACTCGCAGCAATCCTCCTGCCTCAGCCTTCGGAGTGCTAGGATTACAGGATGTAATTACAGGATGCATGTGCCACCACACCCGGCTTGTAAGGTGTCTTATTATAAAAACAATACGTTATGGAAAAAGAACCAACACATTTGCAGCAGAACTAAAGTGAACTTCAAGAAATGAGAGTACCTGGAACTTAAAATTTTAATGAGAGTTTTAAACAACTAGCCATAGCTGAGAAGGGAAACGCGAACATATCACAGATCGGAGAGAACTGCCCAGAGCACTGCACAAGGAGGTAACAAGAGGAAAGAAGAGCAGAGCGATGAGGAGACGCTGGGAAGAGACTGCAAAGGTCTGATGTGCATCTAATGAGCGTTCCAGGAGAGGAATAAACCCGAGAGTGGAGGGGAGCTGTTCAAAGAGAAGAGGTCGGAGAACGCTCCGCAATGAAGCTCTGAGGCGGGACAGCAGTCTTCAGTCTCATATTGGATAACAGAATATATATAACACCTACACATGCCTCAGAGACCAAACGAAAACCTTTAAAGTTTTTCTCAAAAGACAGAGACAAGTCATGTTATCTATAAAGAATGATGATTAGACTGACACAAGAAAGATGCCAGGAAAGTGAAATATCCTCCCAGGGATGAAGGGAAAATAACGGTGAAGAACGGTGTGAGCTAGAGACATTGTGTACAGAACGGGAGTTCCTTCACAAACGCTCACTGGAAGAAGGAACAAACCATACCTTTTAGCCAGAAGAAAATGGAAGAAGCAAAGGGAAAACAATGAAGTACAATTTTAAGAAGATGGGAAACTGGTCATTATTGGTCATTTTAAATAAGCATTCACTATGTGATAATGAATAATTGGGCGGGCAGGTTAAAAACAAGAGATAACCAATATCCCAGAGAGTAACAGTGCGGAAGAATGTGGGAAGGATGTATGGTAGAAAGAACACAGGTAAAATAGTCTCTGTCTCCTATATTATTGAGGAAGAAACTGGGTTTTTTTTCTTTTCTTTTCTTTTTTTTTTTTTTTTGGTCTTTTTGAGACAGGGTCTCGCTATGCATTTCAGGCTGGCCTTGAGCTCACTTTGTAGCCCAGGCTGGTCTCAAACTTGCAACAATCCTCCTGCCTCAGCCTCCCTCCCGAGTGCTGCAATTACAGGCATGCGCCAACACACCTAGCTATTAGTTTAAAATTTGAATCACTGAGACATGTTAAACTTTAAGGATAACCTAGAATAAAGGAGTAGCATGCCTTATTTTAAATCACTATAGGAAAAAAGGAATTAAAAGAAACTTGACCAATCTCATAGACAGCAATACAGGAGAAAGAATAAAGCAAGCATGACTGGAAATAAAAAGTAAATAAAACAGCAGTGGTGGGGTGGAACCCAGGGGAGCTGAGGGAGGCTACGGGGAGGGGAAGTCTTAGCAGGGCAGCGGCCGGGCGGGCGGCCAGGCTGAAGCGCAATTCCTTGCCTTTCTGAGAGGCGTGCTTCTCTACTTCTCCTTTGTAATCAAAGCCCACCGCTGACTACGGAGAAGAGGACAGAGAACTGGTTAGAGTCAGAGCAGACAGCCCGCTCCCCCACCTACCCGTCCTCCCCGCTCAGCCCCGAAGGCAGTGTACGGGGCTCAGGGGACACAGGGGGCTTATGCAGAAACAGAGGCTGGTGGTGGGCAGCGGCCTACAGGGCCCTGAGCACAGGCTGTGGATGCAGACCGTTCTAGATCCAAACCCCACCTCCTCGTTCATAGTCGTGCAGCAGCGTCTTCAACGGTTCAGTGACAATTGGTCTCTAAGCAAGTCTAGGGTTTTGCATGTTGGGAGCCAAGAAGTATCGTTCCTTGATTTACATGACAATTGTTTAGATGATTAAGTTTGTAGCGTACTACTATTGCCTTTAAAATTATTTTCTGCGTTTTTCTTTCCTTTGTAGCATGTTTTCAACTTCCCAGGTTTGATTTGGTTCCTCCCACTACCGATGCAAACAATTAACTTTGAGCGCTTAGCTTTATGGTTTCAGTATCACCAAACTAGCAATGGTTGATAAATTAAAAAATAAAAAATAAATAAAAACCTTAGCCAACTGTGAAGAAGAGCCCTTCTCTCAGTGTGCAGCTGCAGGGAAAAAGCCATCAGCCTGCACCATGAGATATGAATGCCAAGAGTCTGATTTGATAACTGTGGAACTGCGGGCATCAGCGAATCTGACCTTATCCTCCCGTCCTTTGTGGCCTCCTGTAATCATACTGTACTATGTTCTTTCCTTCAGACTACTCTTGTACGAAGGAGTCTGTAGACACCTGGACTCTAGAGACTGATGCTAAATCCTGTGAAAAGGAGCTTTTACCTTCTAAAAATCTGTAATCCCAGTTGCTTTAGTTGACTGTTTGCCACCATGGTGCCAGTATTTAAACTGACCACTCTGTTTTCCTGGAAGGCTAAGCATTTATTTATCAGGTTTTGATTATAAGGCCAGAAGAAGAACTTTGGAGAGTCTATCTTCTTGCTGCATGTATACAGGTATAATAGAGGATCAGTGAGTTGAGGGGTCTTAGTCAAACAGTTCACAAACTGTTGCCCTTATTTATTCCTACTTTGTGGGCTGGAGATGGAGCCCAGGGTCTCCCCCTTGCTGACCTGCATGCCCAGCCTGCGCCCTCACTTAAAGGAATGCCTTCAGCTCAGCGTGTTGCCTCCAGTGTTTAAGCTGAGGGAAGTCACAGGAACGGTCCTTGTGACGGCGCCTGACTCCAATGTCCATGGTCCTCTACCCCAAACATGCGCCTGCTTCTCCTCAGGGTGAGTCTTGGTGTCCCGCAGGGCTGAGGGAGGAAGGCCGTCACTTACTTTATCAGCTCTGTCCCTCTGAACTCCATATTTGCCCCCAAAGCCTTTGGCAGCATCCGTCTGCGAAGAGTGTCTCTCCACCTCCGCGACATACTCGTGGCCCACAGCACTCTGAGAAAAAGCAAGAAGGGATGAGGCAAGAGGCAGAGCCGACCTTGGAAAAACAGATACAGAGGCGCGTGGGATGTTAGCACGCAACGTTGTCAGCGTACAAAAGAACGTCATTTCGGGCGATGCCAAGTCATATGAAACAAGAGAGCACAGCGACGCTTTCTGGAGCCCTCCCCATCCCTGGCTCTTGTCCAGTGCCATTAGAGGCCACCACTCAGAGATGCCCAAAGCATGGGTGGAGCCATAGGAAGTAATAGACCAGGTAGACTAAACGACACCAGACCTGATACAAGGCCACCAGAAAGAAAGGAGCAGTGTGGGGGAGACCCCGGGGGACTCACTGGATGGATACCATGACTGGAGAGAGTTTTTCACTAAAACAGCTGTGCTTTTGTCCTAGCTCTTTGCTTGTATACAGCCATCAAAGTCTGAAAGTGAATTCTGAACTCTTCTACAACGTATAATGGGTTATATGTGTATATGCAAAAAAATCACTAAGCACACAGGGAAAAAAAAAGAGTAGCAACTAGACACGATCCATTTTAAAAAGGAGCAAACGATTCTAAATGCCAGTTTTCTCCTCCTCCACCTCCCCAGTTAGCGTGCCTCGGGCTGCAGAGGGCCAGCTGCTCCGAGGGCTGGACTCTTCTGTCACCTCCCTCTTACGCATTGAGATGAAAACAACTGACACAAACAACATGTGGACGTTCTACTGTACACTGCACTTTGACAAGCTCTAAACCATAAGCCAACAAATGAGTCAGTTTTTCACTTATTCATTCTTTCTTTTTTTTTTAGGTAAATCTCTCCCTTTCAACTCACCTTGTCCATTCGGTCTCTTTCCACTCCAAAGCGACCTCCGTAGCCGTGGGATGCTTTGGGCCCTGATTCCATCTCTTTCTTCTTGAGAACATCGTGTTCCTCTGAGACTTTGCTCCTCAGCTGGTGGATGCTGGGAGTAAGCACATGATGAGCCCTGGCACAGAAAGGCCAGGGCACCCACCCTCCCAGAGAAACAGACATCGTGAGGGCTGCTTGCTTATTTGTAGTACTAACCCGAGTCCCCAGGACACTGGTGATTGTTGTGGAAGCACAGCTCAGTATGATCGGTACCCTATGGCCTGACTGAATTCTCCAGGAGCCACTGGTAGTTCCTCTATTATTTTGCTCACAAACATACCCTTCTGACCTTTAGTCCTATTTTTCATGCCCTCAGGTCTTAGAATACAATGCTGCCTACACTGTAATAACTGGGAAGTTAGCTTTCTCTTGGAGTGGACCTTTTTTCTATCAGTCTGGTGATTGATCTCAAGAAGCATAGAATTATTCAACACTTGGGCCCACTCCTTCTAGTTTAAGGAGTCTACTCAAGAGAAACAATTTTAAATATGCATAGCAGAACCTAATGTTTAATCATTCATTAAAACAGTGTATACAGCAGCAGAAAGCAAGAAAAAATCTACATGGTCAATAATTGGAAAATAAAAAATTGAAATGTGACCTTTTAGCATAATGTCACATATTAGAAGTTGTTAAAAGTGATGATTATAATAATGCAGCATGGGAGAAATTTCTTTATGCCTCAATATTTGTAGTTTTTTTAAATCAAAAATTAACATCTTGACCCCTTCCTCCCCAAGCCCGATAATTTCTGAGGAACTAATAACAAAAACTAACTATAAGTTCACAAATCATTCATTGTTATAACCATTTAAAGCCCAGATAACTTTGATTAGGGACGCTGCTTGCTAAGAGCAGACAAACCGAAGGAGGCCCCCCCTACTTCACGTTCACCGCCTTCCGCATCACGCAGTTGACTGCAATACACAGACAGGCAAGCGACATCTCTGCTGGCGTGTTTGGTCTGCGACTGTGAAGCCACAGCTCAGCACTGGTACCATTAAGTGACAGGGATACCACTTGTGATAACCCCATACAAGGACCCCTGGGGATTCTTTAAAACATTTCAGCAAAAGAACTCCAAATAAGAAACTTGACTTTCTGCAATGAGTGATGCAGGTTTGCGGGGATCTCACTAGCTCAGGACACCTGGACCCTTTTGTTATAGGTAGGGCGGCCCTCGCACTGGAAATTTTCTTCCTTTGTGGGGGAACAGATCCATCTGGTGGCCTTGTGGAACAGTCCCATCAGAGGCCTTTTAAACGCCTTCTCAGCTTTAGCCACAGTTAATTTTAGAAAGCTGGCTGTGAGCCAGTGAAATTAATCTAAGTACTGGAAGAACCTTGTGTTCCCACATCTCTGCTAAACCCTCTGGCAACAGAGATAGCAGAGATCCTATATTGTAGTTCAACAGAACCGACACTTTAGAACTGGCTGTGTTGGAAAAGCTGCTGGTTCCAAGAACATGCAAATGACTGTCCAAGGTTGTCCAGCCAAAGTGTTCAGACGAGAGATTAAGAAAAAGGAGTGAACATTGATTTTAACTGAGAAAAACTTGCAAGTTTTTAATGGTTGCAGTGATGTTTTTAATTAAATAAATTTTTATATAAAGAATTTCACAGGTAATTCCTTCAACCTTCATTGCTCATGAAGGTCACTTTAATGAAGTTCTTTGTCTTCAAGATAATCCTTTTAAAAAGAACAGATGCTTAATCCAGTCATCCTATCATAATTATTTTGAATCTCTACTTGGCTTATGCACAATGCCATTTTCCAAACTCATAGGGTCTTAGATTCAAATTTCTTCCAGCAATTTAATTTAGGATCATTTAGGGTAGATGCATCTGCCCTGCTCTGACACCTACTCTAAACATGCATGAATTCATATTCATTTCCTAAGCTACCTTACTGAGGAAAAGTACAGATATCTAAAATTTTAAAAATTATTAGGTCTTCCATACTTTTTTTCTGTCTTGTAGTCCCTTTGCATAGGCCTAAAAAATAGACCTATAAGCAAAACAAAACCCACTTACTCTATGAGGTATTTCCAACAGTGTGCAGCCACAGCTCAGTGATCATTAAATGGTTGCTATAATTGAAACATAGTTTTAAAAGGGATTAGAAAGCCAAGTGTGGTGGCACATGCCTGTAATCCTAGCACTCAGGAGGCTGAGGCAGGAGGATCATTGCAAGTTCAAGACCAGCCTGGGCTACAAAGTGAGCTCAAGGTCAGCCTGAACTGTATAGTGAGACCCTGCCTCAAAAAGACCAAAAAACAAAAAGAGATTAGAAAAATGATATTCAGAAATCATCACCTAAAAGATGACAAAAAGTGTACAACAAAGATAGTATCAATAAATAATATCATTTGAGTGAAAATGTTGTAGCCGAAGGAAACTGGCTTTTTAACAGCTTCTTCAGAATGTAGGATATATCCATTCTGAATGGATCTTACAATAGCATTCCTTTATTTGACAAATATTAATTAAGACAACTTTTGAGTAGGCGGCACTGTTAGGCTCTGAGGACACAAAGGTGATGAAGGTATGGAGATAGTGGTCAGGTGGAAGAGAGTGAGAAAAACAAAGTTACAATGCAATGTATTAAGTGCCATATCCAAGCTTTCAGGCACCTGTTTTAAGTTTTCAACTGTGTTGGATTAATAAGGCATTGCTGCCAATGGGAAACAAGGCAAATCCAGAGTCTCAAAGCTGGAGAGACAGGACAAGCCTTTGGGGTTTTATTACAGAATTAAAAGGACAAAGGTGAGGGACTCTGACTACAAGGTCTTTACAGATGACACGATCAAGTATTTGGAACATGAATCAATAAACGGGGAACTAAAACTATTATGGACATTTGGTAGAGCCACAGGATGCCAAGTCACTATATCAACATGAATTGTATTTCTACATTCTAGCCATGGACATTTCAAATTGAAAATTAATAAATACCAGCTACAGTCATGTGACATATTTTAGGATAAATTTAACAAAATATTGTAACACCTGAACACTGGAAAACATTTCTAAAAAATTAAAGGCAACCTAAAAAATTGAGACAAGCTAGATTCATGAATCAGAAAAATCAGTATTATTATTAAGAAGTTAATTCTCCTTGATAGACATCCAGAAATGGTGCAGGCCAGGATACACACTTGTTTGCTCTTCTTGAGACCCTCAGATCCCCTCAAGATAGGACACATTGCCTGCCCATATTAACTCCTCTTCTAGTCCAATCTAATAAAAACCTGTCCCCCAGCTCCTCCTCTGAGGGTCCTTGCAATCTCCTGCAACCCTCCACACAGCCAATAAAGTCTTGTTTTATCTGTTTCTCTTTTTTGTTCTAAACCTAGCACTCCCCCAAGATGACCTATGCACTTATGGGTTCCCAATCAAAATCCCAACAGGTATTTTATAGGAATTGACTAGCTTATTCTAAAATGTACATGGAAGTATAACCCACTGGACTATTGAAAAGTTTTACTTATATTTTAAAAAGAAGTATAAAATGGGAGGATTATTTGATTTCATGACTTATACAGCTGCAATAATCACTGCAGGTGCACATGCTGTCAGGGTAGACATATAGCCCAATGAAACAGCATGGAGTTCAGAATAGACTCACAGTGGTATGGTCAAACATTCCAGCTAAGTCAGTGGGAGAAGAATGGACTTTTAATGGTGCTGGACAACTAAATATCCCTATGTGGGAAAAAATGAACCTTGGTCTTGATCTTATAAAAGTTAACTTGACATTTGATCATAGAGTTAACTGTAAAAGGTAATAATATAAATCAGAAGAAAATCTTCATAACTCTGGGGTAGATAAGAATTTCTGAGATACACTAACAATAAACACTTTTTGGCAAATCAGACTTTTTCAGAATTCAAATCTATCAACAAAGCCATTAATGAAATGAAAAGCAAGTTACAATTTGGGAGAAAATATTTGTCAAAGACATGAATGGTACAAGATAAGATGCTCAATAAAGTTATTCAGAAAAGAAACACAAATCAAATCACCACATACCCATAAAAGTAGTTGAAATTAAAACTACTGATAAGGATGTGAAGCTGCTGAGATCCATGTATTAGTAAGTATGAATGAAAATTGGTAAATATCTTCCAGAAAATAATTGGGCAGGTTCTCAAGAAGTTAAGTACACATTTACAATATGATTCAGTGATGCTATTCCTAAATATTTCCCAAGAGAATTGAAAATATAGATCAACCAAAAGATTTGTACCCTAATGTTCATGGTATCTCTGTAATAGATTCAAATGTCCAGCAACAAGGTAACGTCTAAAACTGCAGAATTTCCATACAGTGGGCACTCTGACAATAAAAGGAAATGCAACACTGATAGATACAACGCCAAGCCTACATCTCAAAAACATTACACCAAATGAAAGACAAACTCAAAAAAGTAAAATCTTCATCATTTCATTTACACTATAGATGACATTCTAAGACAAATAAAATTGCCCTATATTGATAGAAAGCAGATCAATGCTCACCTCTGGGCAGAGGTGGGGTGGAGAGGCATTGGCCACAAAGAGGCATAAGGAAAATTTTCATGGTAACAGAAATAATACTCTATATCTTGATTGTGGTGTGTGTATTTTTTTCTCCCAAATATATATATAATTTTTTTCTCACAAATATGCATATATCACCAAAATTTTCTAACCTGGCTGGGTGTGGTGTTGCATCCCTATAATCCCAGCACTTTGGGAGGTTGAAGACAGGGGGATCACTGAATTCAAGGCCAGCCTGAACTACATAGTGAGCCTCTATCTCAAAAAAAGAAAAGAAAAAAAATCCACCAAACTATGTCCTTATAATTTTTTTTTTTTTGGTCCTTTGGTCCTTTGGTGCAGTTCAGGCTGACCTTGGGTTCACCTTGTAGCCCAGGCTGGTCTTGAACTTGCAATAATCCTCCTGCCTCAGCTTCCCGAGTGCTAGGATTATAGGCATGCCCCACCACACCCAGCATCCTTATAATTATTATACTCATTAAGGTTGATTTTAAAACAAAAAAGAAAAAGAAAACATTAAATGTTTTAATGTTTTAGAGTAAGAAAATGAAGAAAATTAAATGTTTCAATGTAAAAGTGTTTTCAAATAATTAATAAAATAATAAACTAATTTTAAAACATTTTTAATGTTTTAAAATAAAGAAATTAAATGTTTTAATGTAGATTTTAGGCATCTTAAAGAAGTTCATATTTATGAACATAATTATACAATGTTAAGGCCAACCTACAAGTCACTTAGTCATTCTAAATGGCAATAATGAAAGGCAATAATTCATAGGAATTTCTATTCTATTTCAACAAGACAATTATGAACATGACAGTATTGTATTTATTAGAGAGAAATAATACGATATAATGGTTAGAATTTAGCCTATGGAGTCAGATCGAGTTGAATTTAAATTGTGTGTTATCTGTGTCCTTGGACAAACTGTTAAATATGAATACATCTGTTCACTTTTCTGTGAAATCAAGATGGTAGCATCATTTATGATACATGATTGTTCTAGAAAAGCACTTAGTTTTGCATGACGCATAATAGCTCAGTAACTATTGGCCGTTAGCCCTATGTTAGAGACGAGGCTATCCACAGTACACCTGTGAAGTAAGCGGGGCTGGTACTATTATTTCTAGTTACATAGGCAAATAGAAACAGAGTAGTGAAATAATTGCCTTTTATGCTTTGATCACTTATAAAGGAAAGTTGAGACTAGTGTGTAGATCTTCAAAATTTCATTTTAACATTCTTCATTTAATATTAAATGTCAGGACACAAGAAAGGAGACAGCGCCACTGAGTCATGTGCCTATGGTTGTCACATGTGCCTGTGGTTATCACTAGGGACGAGCTAACCTAAAAGCCAGACAGGTTTCAGGAAACACCAAAAGGCAAGCCTGACACAGCACTATTCAAAGTGCAGTCCTCAACTGTTTTTCACAATGAAATAAGAAAAAAAAAATTGAGAATACACGGTTAGAAACTTTTATAGCAATTTGACAAAGTGATCTTACCTCTGCTGAATCTAAAAATAAAAATTATGTATTTTCTATTTTTCTTTCATTTACTTTTTCCAGAAATTCAATTTTACTTTATTTTACAAAAGTATCAGCCTGTGGCAGAATTGAAAACGGACAAACACAAAGCCTTGCCCAGAGAGACCTTCACTGTCAGAACTGCCAGAGGGTAACAAGGCACTCCAGTCTTTCATCTTTCCAAGCAAGGGCGCCAGAAAAAGTGAATGAGCAAGGGTGGAGAGAGGAAGGTGGACAGAGGGGCTACACCTGCCACCGCCAGTGGGTGAGGGGTGGCTAGGTGCCTGCTGTTCTCCTCCTCTCCCTCTCATTTCCCTGCACCCCCAGATCCTTCTCCCAACTCCACAGTCTAAATTAACTTTATTCTGGACAGACCTAAAAAGAAACACTGCGGGGTGGGGGAGGGTAGCAAGATCAGTGAGAACTTGTCACTTCCTTTTCCTGCCTCAAGCCACTTCAGCCCAGCAACCACCTCACCATCTCCTCTGACTTCCCTCTTTAAGAGCCTTAGTGATTCGCATCTGACCATGAAGGTTGGCTTAGCCCACAGTAGCTAGAGAGAACACAGGAGATTAGAGATTTAACACTGAACGACCCTTTAGAGATCTCTTTGATATATAGGAAACCTAGGGCCAGAGGATGAGGGATTTGTCCGAGGGGAGCCTGGGCCTGGGTAAACAGCAGGTGAGTAAGCTTTTGTGCAAAATACCTTCAACATTTCTTCCAGTGACTACTCATCTAGTTAGGTTTGCAAGGAGATAGGCAGGGCTACCACCTGATACAATTTAGGGACACCAATCAAAGCAATATACAAGTGAAGTTTTGTTGCATAGCAATCTGTATAAACACCACTTAGGAAGAAGGAAGCCCACCATCTGTTTTCATGTTTATATTAACTTTTAAGAAGGAAAGTATAGCTGGGCCTGGTGGTGCACACCTGTAATCCCAGCACTCGGGAGGCTGAAGCAGGAGGATCATTGGGAGTTCGAGACCAGCCTGGGCTACAAAGTAAGCTCAAGGCCAGCCTGAGCTGCACAGTGAGACCCTGTCTCAAAAACACAAAAACAAGAGTTCTGATAACAGGAAGGAAAGTACACACTCTTCTATATTAACAGGAAAGGTAAATAACATCCCTGGACGGTCAAGCGCTAAGTCTACAGGAGATAGTGCCGTATGACATTTTATTGAGTTCTAATCTTGAATCTGAATCTGCACGGTAACTGTTGTAATTTCCATTGATAATTAAGCAGAGATGCAGGGTTTCTGTGTCTGTGTTCACATACTTAGCAGTGGCTGTGAGTGAATCCAAATCTATCTGATATACAAATATAAGTTCCTCTATGTGTTTATGGCAGGACCTAGAAATCTTTTTAAAAATGTTCTGCTGCTATCTACCACTGGGAGAGAAAGGGACTATGTGTACCCTCACCCTAACAGTTTCCAGGATTCTAGGGCTGACTGGCCTTTACTCAAAAAGGGGAAAAGGCCTTTAACAAAAAAAATCTCTGAGCCTACAAAGGAGTGAGGATCAAAGCAGCTTCTTGCAAGGTTCCAGTCCTTTTGTCACCCCAACTGCTTCCAGAATTGGTTGTTTAAGAATAATTTTTATTGTAGATATTTAGTTGAAACCAGTTATGTCTGATTAAGCCATTGTGCACAGTATTGAATATCTTCAAACTGCACAAACAGATGTCCAGCTTTGTTAGCATGTTGCTTAGGCCATGTGGGCATCTGCTGATACCTTTTTTAAAAAGGAGGTTAAGCTATTGCTGCTATAGTGTGTGTGTGTGTGTGTGTGTGTGTGTGTGTAGACTAAAATGGAGTTTAAGTTGCATTCTTTTTACCACTTTGTGGGTAGTTGTTGATTCTTTACTCTTTATTCCTCTTGTTATACTGTTTATTGTTTGCTACTATCATTTGACCTTTTCATACTACCCACAGCAGTCTTGGTTAGATGAGTTCAATAATCCATGGAAGAGAAGAGGCAATCTCAATCCAAACACACAGTCCCACAGGAAACCCTACCTAAGTCAGTGAACTCTTCCTCTCTTTGATGCCAGAGGGTGTTTCTAGTAAAATGAACACTGGGCTACAATCCTAAAACCCTAAACATCATTGCTTATATAGTTTTAATCATCAGAACTATGACTGAATGTCATACTTCTTCATAATGTCTTCCAACTTCTGCAAAGTAGCTGAGTACAAATTTACATTTGAAATCACTTGGGCCAAGGATGAGAGCTGATACTGTCCCCTTTACAGCATTTATTCTCAGTCCTTCCCCAATGACATTTTACTGAATCCTTCTTAGCCCTTATGGCCACTCTACGTTCTAAGCAGATATTTGTACTTATGTGCAGAGATCAGCAGATGACAGCTAGATCCATGACTGATAGGTGGTAGGTGGGTAGATACAACCTTAGCATTTGAGCCACTTGCTCTCTGCTGCTCTCATGACTGACTGAAGAGAGAGGCAGTTACTACAGTAGACTCCCTTGGGGAAACAGCAGAGTTGTCAGACAGAAAAGGCAGATAATATGGTTAGGGAGAGAAGAGGAGGGCCATGACATGGGAATGCACAATAACACACGCAGCGGCCTGTGGAAACAAACTTTAGCAAAACACCCAACACACAGACCTGAACCACTCCTCTTTCCCCTTCCACATGTGCCCCTCGGTCTCTGCTTTCTTTGTGCACCTCCAGTACCCTGGCCCCAGGCCCTGCGCCACCTACTTGATGTGCTCTGTGCGTCCAGAGCCTTCGATGGTCTTGGCTCCCCACCGTTGCTCCTTCTCGGAGATGTCATTCTGCAAAAGACAGCATCCAACGAGAAATGTGCCACGCTGAAAGGGTCGCACCACGGCCAAGCATGGCCTTTATGTCCCTTGTATCGGGCAGGGTCTTTGCACCCTAATCCCATGTAAAAGTTACGCCGCTGTGTTTTGAAACCTCCATCACTACTCTGCCTCCACGCTTCCTACGTGATCTCAGTCCACTCGGATCACACGTGTGCAGCCCAAACCGTGGATCACACATGCTCGCTTTGAAACACACAAACCCAAAGGGGAGCCCAGTCTTAGATCACAGGCCAGAGGAGACCTAGAGTCACCTGCTGCTCGACTTCAGGATAGCCTGTCATAGCTTGTCAATCACACTGCAGACTCGCCCACTCCTGTCCCCTCCCACCCAACACCAGCTAGCACGCACGTCCCAGCACAACAGCTAACAGTCCGACAGACTCATCCCTCCACAAGGGCTGTCTCAGTCCCAGCTGGTCTTCTCCTGAGTCCCCTCAGAGGGCAGAGAGGCCTAGACACCTCCCCCCGATACCCTCCCTGTCCAAGCAAAGCTACTTCCAAGCTTACCACAAAGTCGGGGTCTGTGTCCCAGTCATCACCCTGTGTCTCCATGGAAACAGATACGTCGTGGCCCACCACAGACTTCCACATCTGAGGATGACAGAAGACAGCAGTAACAGGGCACAAAAGAATGGAATGCAGGGGAGAGAAGATAGGAATGCTGAAGTCAGTGACACAACAACCCAATGTTTCCTGCCATTTTTTTCTTAGAAGAAAATAGAAGCTTGAGGCATAGCAGGTGGAAGTTTTCGGAAAGCAACAGAGGAGAAGGAGATGGGGTTTATGTAAGACACACGTGGCCTCGGCCCACCTGAGTCGGGAGAGAAGTGCTCATAGCCACAGGTAAGACTGACTGACCTGGGTACTGAAACTGCGTCTGTGTCCAGAGGTCAGCCAGGCAGTGGCTTGCAGTGGTAGCACCAGTGACAGGTGCTGTGGCATCCACAGAATTATAATGCTATTTCATTCAGATTTCCTCACATGACTTCCTTCATAGCTGTAGAAATAAAAACTTGTCCTGCTCCTGACAAAGCAAACATCTCCTTCCTGTCTGCAACCTACTTCATTAACTACTGAGGATTTTCCCAACTCTCACTGCCAGTGCTGTCCCATAGCCACTCTGATACTGGCCACCGCAGATGTGGGTAGTTACTCGGGACAACCAGCTGAAATTCCTACACAGGACAATGGGAAAATAGTATTTTCTGGGAATAAGGCATTTATGAGTCAAGTTAAAAAGCCATTAAATTATATTTCTAAAAACAATAAGTGATTCAAAAATAGCATGTAATGTATCCCTTATTTTAACCATCAGAAGGTATTTGATTTTTACCCACCAACTAAACATTAAAGAAATATTCGGAATATGAGAGTCTCACACTGTTATTCTGCTGAGGCCGCCCTAGTGTTCCCCCAGCCTTGCCACTTGGGCCTAAAATCTTGAAGTAAAGAGGTTACAGTGGACAGTGCTCCTTTGCTCGGCTGGCCCAGGAGGCCAGTGCTAGCTGGCAGCTCCCTGCCCATCCCCCACAGCTCAGACAGCTCCTCCCACTGGAGGTCCCCCCTCTTCTTTGCTGTCTCCTAAAGGAGCTCCTTGGATAGCCAGTTCTAGGGCTGTCCTAGCTCTCTACCTGGGCCCCCAGGCTCTTGTTTCTGCTTCTCCTTGGAAAGTCCATCCTCCCCTGTGCTGTTTGACTAATACCTTGAAACCCAGCCCAAGGGAAAGTCAGAGTAGACTGGCCGAATTGGTGCCAGAGGGAACGTCGAGAAATGGGGACAGAGCCGGCCTAGCCCCACGGCAGCTCTGCCTTCCTGCTGGAGCAGCAGCTGTGGGAGAGGGGTGGGGACAGGTGAACAAGGCCTGTAATCCTGCATTCTCGCCGTCCCTGATTCTTGCATCCTGGCTTTAGGGCTGCTCTGCAACAAAAAGATCTCGCACAGAAAGTCTGAAAGGAGAAGTCTGAGATATTCACGAGTAATAAGGAAGCGATGAGCATTTAGTCTCGTCGTCTTTCCTGCTGCTCAGCTTTATTTCCCCATCAACCTCTTACCTTCATCTGTTTCTGAAAAAACAGAAAAGCTTCTGACAAAGAGAGAACTTAGTATCTTTTCCCTACTGACCAGAAGTCAAGAAGACAAGGCTGCTGTCCACAAGGGAAGGGGACTGGAGATGTAGTGAAGCACGGTGCCAGGCTAGGCACAAGGCTGACGCGTGATAGCAGCGAAGCGCGCAGCCTGGGAGTAAGGAGAGCTGGCTGCATCCCGAGCTCTGTGAGCAGGCCTCTGCGGACCACGGTAATGGAACGAACAGAGATGTCGTCCCATGCGGGGTACTGGACTAGGCTACTCACAAACATTAACTTCAAAAATCTGGAAAGTCATCCATTACCTCTGATTCCCTAGAGGAAAAATAAATGAAGGGGTTGGTCAACCTAGCTGATCTGTACAGTAATCCTCCCTACTACACTCGGGTTTTGTGATCTTACAGTCATGAGAGCAGCTTAGGGATCCTGCCTGCTCTTGACCCCAGCGGCACTTGGTTCTCAGCATTAGTGCATATTAGTGACTACTTCCTGCTTTGTCATACTTCCTAGTGCGTTTCCCTCCCTGCTAGACCCTCAGGGGAGGTCTGTCTCTGTCCCCTGTGGTTCTCTTCCACCTCAGGTGGAGCAGCAGCAGCCCTCAAAGTAGACCGCATGTCGTCAGAAACCAGGAACACTTTGCTGGAGTGGTGTCCTCGGTGGTTTCTGAAGCCTGCTTCCTGGGCTGGAGTCCTTCTCGCGTCTCCATCCTCAGATGCTCACTCTCCACAACTACTGCACCCAGGCCTTCTAGCCAGCAGTGCTTAAAAGCCTACCAGCAGTGACCTTGTCCCTGCCCAGTTGCCAAGTGCCAGGCCAGTTCCTCTTCTACCCTATCTGTGCTTCCCAAGTCTCCCACCATGCAAGCACCCACCTCTAGTGTGCACGTTTGTTCGAAGCGCCCAGCTCCTCACGTCCACACCCGGTAGCCTCTCTGGCTGCTGCCACTTCACAGCAAGAAACTGAGTGGCTGCTTCAGTTCCGTATTCAGGTTTTCTGTCATTTCCTGTCACCCTGTCCTCACAGCAACTTCCTGAAGTTTGAGTCAGTTCCTTCTGCCTTAGGCACTTGAGTCAAAGGGGTTAAATTTTTGGTCCTAGTCTTTTGCTAGGTTATGAGTGATGGGGCAGTCATTAAAAAATATTGCTCCCACTCTCAGCGATTGTAATCTTGCCCAAAGAAACAAACATCGAATGAGAAAACTCCTTAGAAGATGCTGTAGGACAGATTTGTTGTAAATAGGTATACTCAAGGAATTCTGAGCATTTGACAGGAGCTGTAGTAATCAAGGAAAGCTTAGAGGGGAAAAGCACATGTGACTTCTGGGGGAAAATTTTTTTTAAACAAACCCACTTGTACACTACCCACAGCAGTTAAAAGTATAAAGTCTGCATTGAGTTGATGTTCAAAAAATAGACCCTTGAGGGTCCAGCAGGGAGCCAAACACACTGCCCAGCTGAATGATGGAAAGGAGTAAGTTACAAGGGCCAAAGCAAGGCGTGGAGGAAGGTCCCAGCCTGCTAGGGGGTTGCGTGGAGTCTGAGCTCACTGGCAGCGTCTGGCTCTCTATGGAAGTGGGAAGTCTGGGCTGGGGATGCCGCTCAGCGGTCAGCACCTGCCTGGCAAGCACAAGACCCCAAGTTAGATTCCTGGGACCAAAAAGACCCAGCTGCTTGGGAGCTGATGGATGGATTTTACAGTTTCCAGTGCAGTACTCATCGCCTGCTTGGCCCTCCCTGCCCTCCTAAGTCAGACTTACTCAGGTGACTTGTTTTGGTTGATGAGTTGTATCCCCTTCTATGTTAACCCCACTGTAAGCTCTGATATCCTCTCACTGCCCACCAGGGCAACCTACAACTGTCCAGCGACTCCTGCAACAGCTTGTGGCTGAGGGACAAATGAGAACGCAGGTTATCACTTTTAATATATGTCATCATACGAGGAACTCAGTCTTTAACAGAAAAACCCCTTGTTGTTTGGGGCAGGAATTGGTGGTAGGGCAGCATTTGTGATTTTCTTGGAATTTTGACCTGATTGGATCAGAGGTCATGACTTCTAGGGACTCAAGCAGGACTGGATAAAACTGGCCAATACAGATAATATTTTTGCATTAGGAATAGAAAGCTAAGGTTGCTTCCAAATCTAAAGATTCTATGCTTGGGCAGTTTTATTTGTTCTCTCTGACCTCATTACCTACTTATCCCGGTACCACTAAAACTTTTTTAAGGGAGAGTAAATTTATAGAAAGGGAAAAAATCTTTTAGCACATTTGAAATTCAAATCCAGTCAAAATTGGAATTATGAGACCAGATAACTGTGACACAATGCACAGGAACACAGCTCTCTAGAGAAAGCACCAAAATTAACCAGAAATGATTCTAAAAAACACCATTTATGTGTTGCAAACGTCCAAAGTTTGTTCCTTACAAGGTAGTAGGTATATGGGCTTGGAAACCATGTAGACTAGGTTTCATTCACTCACTTATTGTACCTTGTAAGAGTGAGATAGCTTTTTCCAGGCAGCAACTTAGTATAAAAACACATTCATGCCTGTCTCACCTGCCATTCCCAGGCACCTAATGTTCTCAAGAGCTCTCCCGGTACTATACTGGCAACAGGATGGATTTCATACCCTAAGACACAACTTGTTAGATTCAGTATTGGGATGGAATATCCTCCTTGCATTTCATCTTCCCGGGGCCCAGCAATGAAGGCTAGGATACTTGTCGCCATCACTGACGGTGGTCAGTAAGCAGGAAGCCTGGTTTGTAAAGCTTTCTCACCCCGAATCCATTCCTGCACATCCCACCCCACCCCTGCACCTTCGTCCCTTCACTGTGCGAACACAGGTACATAAGCAGCTGCGCCCACACAGTCACACACACCACAACTCATCCTGAAAATAATTTTATTAATTTACAGTTGTTCAGCAAAGGTCTGGGAATGCTGTGACCAAAGCTTAGTCCCTACAGAGCAAGACTGAGAGACCAGTGAGCCCAGTCTTCTGTCTGGGTGGGAAGGACAGCCAGGGAGTACATCATGTAGGTAATGAGAAAACCACGACCTGGGAGGGCGGGGTGGAGAGGGGAGGAGGTGAGGAACAGGCACAGAGCGAGCTCACTCCTGGCTGGTGTTCACAGGTGTGGACTGAAGGGTTTTGTCTTTACACTCTCCTTCCGTTTCCTCAGTACCAGAGGGCACGTGACCGCAGGCCGAAGGAACTGGAGAAGCTGCTGCCGGCAGCACAGGACCTGAGTACTTCAGGAGGCCAGGAGCTGCAGTGGGGTCATCAGACCAGCCCCACTCCTGACTGGAGTCAACACTTCATCCTGGACTTGCTTCTGTGGGCCCCTGGCACTGTGCTACATTTGACACATATCCAGGTAGCAGGAATGATAAGAGTCTGAACCTCGTCCAAAGCCAGATCTTCCTGCCTTTCAAAGGACAGGCGCGGGTTCCTTATACCTTACTTCATATGCATTCAAGAGCATAGGCTGTGCAGTCCCGTCCTTAAAGCCCAGGACCACAGTCTCCCTCCAGGACAGTTACAGAAGATGTTGTTCTCCCTCATGACGCAACAGCCACAACCTGGAGTAGTTCTTTAATCCCCACTCTACACTACAAAGACCTAATCACCTGTCCTATGAAGTAGTATTCAAGTTTACCGTCCCGGGAAGCAGGAGAAAACACAGGCAAAGGAGGCAAAGAAACTTATCAAAATGATACTAGGCTTCAGATTATTAGGTTTATTGGAATCATCCTACTGGCATGGCTGAAGGACATGTCTCAGTATCTTACAGAACCAATGAGACCAGCAAAATCTGAACAAACACTGGGCTCGGCAAGCCAACTGTGATGGTTCTCAGAATAAGCAGGCCTGTTTGGGCCTGGGCAGCAGAGGAAAGCACACACGCCGGGCCCTGCAGCTCCAACTACCCTCACAGCCACTGTCTCTGCAGGCGCTTTCTGTGGAGGGTTGAGAGATGACCTGTAAACAGGAAGACTTCGCTGGCATTGACAGTGCTGACGTTAGAGAGGAGGGAATTCCAAGGTCAGAGGGGTGCAGTCCAAAAAGTGAAAACTATGTTCATAGATGGCCGGTGAAACACAGAACCAGTAGGACATGAACCATCAGAAAGTAGATGGCTGCCAGCAGCGGCACTCGGGTCCGGGAATGACAGAGTGACCTCAGGACCCTCTTCCACCCAGCACCGCTCCGGGTCTGAAAGAAAAATCTGAAAGTCAGAGTTTTACCCTACAGGTGCAAACTCCTCTCCCTTCCACAGAAATCCTACATGTAAGTAGAGCTAATCCCATCGCCCCAGTAAGGAGGCATCCTGGGAGAACGTCTCCTCAGGGCCAAGTGACCTGGCAGATCCCACCAGGTTCTTCCCGTCTCCCCACCCTCCCGGCCTTCCACAGGCTGAGCTTCCCTCTCCCTCTGCCTTCGCAGCGCCCTCCCATGGGCGGCCCCGTCCGAGGCCGTGCCCCCTCCGCGCCCTCCCACGGGCGGCCCCGTCCAAGGCCGTGCCCCCTCTGCACCCTTTCTTCTTACCCTGCGACAGCTGCTGCCCGTCAGGTCTATTAACAGTGACTGCTCCTGAGTACCACAGGAGCCAATGATAGGGGCCCGGGCTGAGTCCCACTCGCCGTGCTCCAACCTGTGGTAAGGGAAGAGGTGAGCGTGGGACCCCAGCAGGAAAGGCTGATCAGGAGAAGACCTCCCGCCATCCTGCCCACCGTGGAGACTGTTCCCACAGGAGCAAAGGGGATACCAACTTCCAAGAGTTGACTGTCCACCACGTAGCAGGCACTGGCCAGGGGCTTACATACCTGTCACCCCCAGGTTCAAAGGATGGTGTACTGACTGCTCATAGGACACGAAAACCAAACAGCCAAGCCAGAATTCCACATGTGGTTTGTCTTTAAAGCTAATGTTCTTTTTCCAATACACCCCTTCTGAGTCCAAGAAACTCGTTACATTGTGCTTGTCAGTTTTTGAAGGCTGATAGGTGAAAGCACCCAAGGAAAATTTCTGTGGGGGTCTTGGAATTAAACTGAACAGGCAGCCTCTACTGCTTTCTCCTTCGTTTTCTGCAGTCTCCTCATTCAATACTGGTACTTCATTTAATGAAGAGGCTGCCTTTACTCACTCAAGAGTCTCTGACAAAAACAAGAACTGTGCTCAGGGCACATCTGGTCAAGCGTCTGCCTATGAGGATGCACTTTTGACTGCGGTGGGAGGATGGTGCTCTCCTCCTAAGGAAATAGCCCCTGCCTCAACCTGGCCTCGCCTTCTGGGAGAGAAGGAATGCCTTGATCTCTGGCAGCCTGAGAAAGGGAGCCTGAGCGTGTAGCCCGGACTCCTCCTGCTGTGCTTAAAGCCTCTGTCCTTCAAGCGCTGGGCTCCTCGGAGGCAGCCTGATCGCCCACAAGGCTCTGCTACTGTGGAGGTCAGTCTGTACCGTTCTGGAGGCAGGGCTGCGGTGGGGTGACGTGGATACGTGCCAGTGAGCCAAAAGGACAAGCTACTTTTAAACTGCAAGGCCACTGGGTTCCACACGCTAGACTGAGTCCAGATGTATTTTAGCAGTACCTGGCCTAGCAGTAACGAGCTCTACCAGTTTCCATTCTGTACCACAGCCAAAGGCGGAACTGTGGAGGCGCTGGGCGTGGTTTTGTGGCTCAGCCACAGGCTCCGGTCACCCTGCATTACACATTCTCAGGTTGGCTCAGGTCAGGTTCACTCCACCGGAGTCGGGATCTTGTAAGCCAGGTTTCACAGGTCCAACAATTCCACGGCAAGTTGTAGAGAAACGGCCACAGACACGCAGGCCTCAAAACGCTTGGCAGAGATGGCAAGACACAGTGGTGTGCTCCTATGGAGCCCCAACCTCCTAGACTGCGTACCAATATGGCCCAAACGGAGGGCAAAAATTAAGAAGCTGTGAGCATGGTGGGAAAAAAGGTATCTCAAATGAGATCTGCTCCCTGGGGCTGCCACCATGGCCACCTAAGCTTTTTCAGAAGGCACTAATATCTCAAGCGCCATTCCCTGAGGGAAGAGACACTAGCAGGAGTGCCTGCTTCTCCATGTTTCTTTCCACATAAAGGGACTTCCGACAGCAGACACATACGCACACGCAGCCACTCTACCCTCATGTGCAGGGACCATGTAGCCTGGCGAGCTGGGAATCGGGCACAGGGCATGTTCCTGCTCTTCACAGTCAAAGGTAGGGCACACTGCCACTAGCTGCACAGTGTCACTCTGTTACTCCAACCTCAGGTTTGTCACAGTTAGGGTCTTCTGCAAGGGAAGCTAACCTTGGCCCTATATTGCCTGTGACCGTTCAGGGTTAGGGAGTACATATGCCAATAAATGAAATTTAGATTCTTTTAAAATGAGCTTTATAAATGACCTTTTAATCCCCTATTCATTCTTAATCTTTAAGAAAATATTCCACTGAAGTCAGATCTCAAATTTGGTGCTGTCATTTATGTGACCCTCTGAAGATCCCAATAGCTATCTCACTTGGTTTTTGTAGGAATGAAATATAAGATGTATTTCACAGCTTATTTCAAATCCTATGAATAGGATGGATCATGATCCTCACTGTTTAAGAACCACTGCTTTGGAAAGTGTGGCCTTCCCTAACAACTAAGCCCCATGCTCTCCTGGGTGGCCACGATGACTCGGAACTGATGGGGCCGGGGGGCGGCGGCGGGGAGAGAGAGAGACAGACAGACAGAGAGAGAGTGTGTGTGTGTGTTATGGTGGATGGAACTCAGGGCCTTACACTGTGCTACATCTCTAGCTCCCTCTTCACTTTTTATTTTCACAGTCTCACTAAGTTGCTAAATTCAGTGTGATCCTCCTGCCTCAGCCTCCAAGAGTGCTGGGATTACAGGTATGTGGCACAATGCCTGGCTTGAGAGTAAGATTTTACTAATCCTAAACTCTTGCGCAGAAATGTGCAATCAGAAAGGGTCAGAAGAACCGTCTCCCTCGGCCTTTACCGTCTGATCTGCTCCTCAGCCAAAGACAGGGCATTCTCAGCAGCCACTCTTTGGTCTCGTTCTTCTTCCAGCAGCTTCCTTAATTCAGCCACTTCCTGTTTAGTGTTGCATAGCTGCTGCTGGGCTCCAGGGAAGCTTCAGGATAGAAGGAAAACAAAACAGTATCATTAGATGCAGTCTGATCCCAGGAAACACCTTAAAAGTGTAGTTGTACCGATATTAAATGAAGTTGCAGAAAATACCTTAAGAGATTTTAGTTACTGGTTCAATGTCTTCCACTTTAATGGCACAGTGATTGCTATGGGATATCTGTGCGTATGTGGGTGGGTGTGCATGTACAAATTTTTACACACAATTTTTTAGTTACTAGTGCTATAGTTCAATCCTTAGATCACTTCTGCAAGGCCAGTAGGACAGCACCTCCTACATCCGCAGGGTAGACACCAGTTCCGTCGGGGTTACTCCCTCGCAGCGTATGGTCAGGGGACAGCCGCACTCCCTACCTTCGCGGTGGCCCCCCCATCTCCTCAGGATCACTCTTTCTGTGAACTCCATTCTTCTCCTGGGGCGCTCCGGGAGCAACATCTACGTTTAGTGGCCCCTGCAGGAAAACACAGCTTAAAAATTCAGTAATGAAAGCTCTTCGGAAACTACTTGTGTAAAGTGAGGACTTGTTGAACATCAGCGAGGGTGAGACGTCTTAGAGGGGAATATCCCCACTCAAGATTCTCCTCAAGTCCAGATGCAGAAGTGAGAATCTTCGGCTCCAGAAGCTGAACCAGCTCCGCTAAACCCCTGCCTCATCACTTCTCGGCCTTTTGGCTAAGATCAAGTGTGAAACCCTTGCCTTCGTTAGCTTCCCTCTCAGGTTCTCATTCTTGAATTGCTCCTCTTGAAAAGTCTAAAGCTTTCATCCAGAGGGGCTCGTGGACTCCCCAGAAAGAAGTAGCCCTTCCCTTCTTTGCAGGCCCTTCCACCCCGATCTTCTCCGTCACTTCCTATGCAACTCATTAATTCTGAGTCTCCTCCAGCTTCCGCGCTGCTCTCCTCCCCAGTGCTGCCGCAGGGCTGTGTTTTGTCTCACAGGTTCAAAGCCTCCTGCGGTTTTACTGCTTGAAGCAAAATCTGCATTTTCTCAGTTCCAGAGTTCCAAAGGTCTGTCATCACTTTTTCCCACTCACAGTTTGATTTCTCTCCCTCCAACTCACTGATCTTTCTCCTGCTGAGCCCTTCATTCTGGATTTTTCGTCAGACTTTCTCCCCATCTCCGCTCACACTATCTTCTCCGCTCTCGCTTCCTCCCCGACTCTAGCCTTTGTCACTCACTTTCCATTCCTGACCCTCCTCCCCTCTGCCCGCTGCCTCCTCACTTACCACCTGCAGCTCTTGAACCTGCTTCTCCAAGACCGAGCAGTGATTGAACAGGTCGCTGGAGTGCTGCTGGCTTTCACGAAGACTCTGGCTGGTATCGCTGAGCTGAATAGAGAGGGTATTTTTCTCTTCCAGCAGCTGAGAGAACTGAAGTTGAGGAGAGGTAAGCACCACCCTACAGGCCTGTAGCACCACAGCCAGGGTTCAGGCCAACTGCACCGGGTTTTAAGGATCTAATTTTTTAACACAAGCTTTTAGAACAAATAGTACTGTGTGTTCCCTCAAAGTGAGAAAACATCCAATTGTTTCAACAAAAAAGGAAAACAATTCTGGAGGAGTAGTGCAGAACTAATGATGCCTAGTATATCAACTGAAAACCCATAAGGAACTCATAGCAGACCTGAGAGGACAGGCTATCCGAGGGATGTAAGAGGAAGCGGGGAAGTAGCTTGGGTCCAAATTTAAATTACTAACAAATGACTAGAATTCCCAGAGTTCAAATATAGCTAGAGAGAGAACTTTTACCTAAAAACGTACATAATTTACTGGGCAGATGCTTCAATGCCATAGAGAATTATAAATTACCACAAGAATAAAGTAAGAAATTATGATGTGTTAAGAGGGAGAATAGAATAACTCGTCACATGCCCAAGGACACCTAAGAAACTGCATTGGGAGTACAGATCTCACAGGCAGAAACACTGTAATCACTCAGAGTCCCAAACTACTTATTACCTCTGGGCCTTTTTCCTCACCTATAAAAACTGCCCATTGATTTGTATAATTGTTAGACCACAGACCCTCGAAACTGATGAGTCTTTGTGAGGAGAAACCTGCACACAGAGCACTGTGCACACATTCTGGGCATTCACACCTGTTCTCAACAATTGATCTGCTAAATGACCTCCAGTTCTAACCCAGACTACCTAACTGGATCGCCTGAAGAGGGCTGGGCACTTCCACTTCTCAGAGAGCAACGGAGGACAATGATTCATAAGAAGTGAGGAGACGGCGCAGCACAGCTAACGAGCACCACACGCGGAGATGCTGTCAGGGGGCCTCCCGAAGTAGCCAGCCTCTTTGTTCCTACTGTACGGATTTCCCCACATCACTCCCAGGGCCCTTGCAAGGGTACAGAAAAGGAAGTGGCTCTCTGTTGAGTTCTCTAGAATAAGTGACGCGGGTTCTGAGAAAAGTAGAGCTTCTACACCCTAAATTATGCTACGCCCGGAGGCCTCCGCTAGGCTTTTACTTACCTTCTCCTTTCCAACCATGGAAAGGAAGCTGGAGGTCGGCCTGGCGGAAAACACGTACCTTACTGTTCAGTTGCTGAATTCTTAGTTCCTTTTGCTGAATTTCCTTTAGGCTCTCACTGAGCTGGGTCCTGAGAAGTTCTGTCTCATAAATTAGGTTTTGTGATCCATCTACGGCAACTGATGTATCTGGGGATGCCTGACAGGAAGCAAGCATGGAAGAAAATCTCTCCTAAGGTCACTCATATTACTGCAACCCTGTCCTCCCCACAGGAAGTCATCAGAAGGCTTGCCTAGTAGTGGAAGACTAGACTTTTAAGAAGCTGATATTGCTGGCAGTCACAGTTTCAATCGGCACTGAAATTCCTTACCTGTCTTTGGTACTGTGCTTTGAAGGGCTGAGGCTGGGAGGAGGAAGACCTCAACTCCCTCATAAGACTCTGCAGGTGGCTGAGCTGCTCATCTTTATCTGAGATAGCCATGAGGTACTGTTCCTTCATCCTCCTCTCATGCATTTCCCAGGAACTCTTCTCCACCCTAGAAAACACATGAAATAAGCATAGGTTAAAAAACCCACTACTTAGGAGACAAAGTCATTCCATGCCCCAAGCAGTACAATGAGCACCTAGAGAAGCAGCAAAGAAAACACATCATCAGAGTAAAATTATAAACAGGGCCATGCACCAAGATGATGACACAGAACGAAAAATAGGAATTCCAACTAGCAGGACGGGAGTGATCTCACAGGAAAACTGGCACTTGGTCTAGAATCTGAATTAGGAATGGGTTTCTGTAATGGTTTCAAGTTCAGGGAAGAAAGACATGGGTGTGAATGCACACAGTAAATTTTAGAATTGTCACAGTAGGCAGTGTGTACAGGGGATGTTTAAGGAACGAGGCTAGAGGGGAACAAGGTCCAACCACATAGGGCCCAGGACCGTAATTTTCAAGCAGGGCAGTGCCACGGTAACATAATGGTTATAAGAATGCAGCTTTTGCTAGGGATATAGCTCAGCAGCACAAGTGTCTGTCTAGCAAGCACAAGGCCCACTGCCATCTCCACAACCTCAGCAGCACCACAGAGGCCATCCAAGAAGGCAGGACTGCACACCTTCCTGGCAGTACCAGGACACCCCTCCCTCCAGGCGGAAGATACAGATGTCCCTCTAGGGGCATCACCAGAGGGTTAGCGGGGCGCCTGCGCTTCATGTGCCACCTGCTGACACAGCGGCGACGTCTCTCATCCCTGCTGGTGCAGAGTTGGGGAAGCCGTCTGCAGCAGAAGCCTTAAACAAGATTTATCCTTACCATCTCTAAAGTGCCCAGGACACTCATCATACCAAGAACTAGGAAAAACAATCAATCACAGCTTGGTTGAGGAAAGGAAATCAACAGGTTATAAGAAGACAGTGACACAGATGCTAGAGTCACATGACAGGAAGTTCCGCAGCTACCACAGAACTGCTTCAACAGGGAATTACTAATGCTGGTTCTTATTAAAGAACCGCATGGAAATTTTAGAGCTGAAAACAGATCCCCAAAATAAAAATCCGATTCAAGCACCTCAATCATAGAATGGAGCTGACAGAAGAAACAAAAGAGCTGAAAATTAAACCACAGAAAATACTGAATCTAAACAGTAAAAAGAAAACAACTCATGACTTACATTTCACCAAAATTAAAAAGATCTTGTTGAAGAGGATAAAAAGATAAGTTACAAAAAACTAAGCTGTGGACCAGAAAAAATTACTTGCAAACCACATATCACACAAAGTACGCACATCTACAAAATATTAAAAACTCTCCAAACGCAAAAGTAAAATTAACAACCTAATTAGAAAATGGACAAAACACATGAACAGGTATTTCACAAATATGTCAAATAAGCACAGGGAAAGATGTTCAAATGATTAGCCATTATGTAAGTTAAAACCACAGTGCAGTATTATTACATTCCAATTAAAAACAACTAAAATAAAAAAATTACAATACCAAACGTTGGCAAGGATCTGTAATGGTTGATATATTGTGTCAACTTGAGAAGTTTAGAAGTTTAATTAAGTGACTCAGCAGGGGGCCAGAGTCCTCACTTTGTAAAGATCCTCATCCTGTGCAAGAGGAGGGCCCCAAGATTGTGTGAATGCTACACCCCTGTAAGAGGATAGGGAGATGGGATAGCCTGCTCACAATACAAGGAAGGAAAAGAGGCTTGTTCTCCCCCCTTTTGCTTTTGCTGCTCTTGCTGTCTCCTGCCACCTTGAGTTGTTGCCCCTGTGCCGTGCCACCCTGCCTTGGAACCAGCTGATTATGGACTGAAACCGCCACAAACTGTGAGTTAAACAAACTTTTCGTTCCCTAATTTGGGGTACTGGGTATTTTGTCTCAGCAACAAGAGAAAAGTAACTGAGATAGACTGTATGGATCAATTACATAGGGCTGATAGGACTATAAATGGCATAGCCTTTCTGGAAAAGTTTTGTAGTTTCTCAAAAAATGAAACATACAGCCTAGCATTTGCACTTCTGGGCAATTACCCTGGGGTTGGGGGGAAAGGGAGACTTGTTTACATGAAAGCCTATACATAGATGTTCATAGCATCTTTAGTTATATAAGTAAAAATAAAAACATAACATGCATAGCCTTCAATGAATGAACAAAGTATTTAATAATAAAATGAATGAATTATTGATACACATAATATATGGATCTCAAAGGCATTACTATACATGAACAAAGCCACTACACTGCATGATCCCAATTATAAAACATTCTCAAAATGATGACATTATAGGGATGCAGAACAAATCAGTGGGAGTCAGGTTAGAGACTCAGGAAAGAGGGAAGGAGGGGAGAGAGGAATGTGATCTATCCATTAGGGATGTATTTGTCATGATGGAGCAGTTCTATTATTTTGGTTGTAGTGTTTACATGAGTCTATAAATGTACAGAACTATGTATGTATACACACTCGTAGCATAAAGCTGGTGAAATCTGAATAAGATCTATAAATTCTAACAATGTCAATTTTTTGGTTTTGATATTATAATTATATGAGATGGTATCACTGGAACCAAAGAGGTGAAGGGTACACATAGGAGCAATCTCTACTCTTTTTGCAATTCCTACAAATCTACGTTTATTTCAAAATAAAAAGCTAAAAGAAAATATAAAGGGTGAAAGCATAAAGATAATACCTGAGCTGATGTAGTTCATGTTGCCAGGAGAGGTTTTCTTGCCTGAGTTCTTCTTGCATAATCTGAAACGTTTTTGTCTTATCTTGATATTCCTGAAGTTCAGCCTTCAGAGGACGTAACTCCGTGACCTCTTGATTAATCTGTAAATATTGCTGCTGCAGATTCTTCAGTTCCTTCAGCTTTAACCAAAGGGAAAATAAAGGGGTGATTCCTCACATTTCATTCACCTGGCAGTAAGTCATCACCAGCTCCCTACTAGGGAAGTCAGATACCACAGCAGATTATCAGTATCTAACTGTCCACTGACATCTCATTGATACGTGAACCTCTCAAAGAGGAAACATATGCAGCCTGGCTGGTGGCAATCACACCATGGAGCTGCCTTCAAAACTGCAGAGCCTGACCATTTTTATAAATTCTATACCATATTCTTGTCTCTGAGGTCTAAATTCACTCTAGACCTATAACTCTGATATGGGATAGACTAACATACCTACAGTGTCTGAATGAGTTGTAAATGTAAAGAAGGATTAGCTTTACATTTAGTCGTGTGTTTAGTTATGCTTCTAAACTTCTTACGTGGACATCAATCTTAACTCACACTTGGCTGATGTTGATTATAAAGGCGGCAGTGTATTCTAGTAGTTAACAAAGTTAGGCTCTGAAGTTAGGTATTCTACTATTTCTTACACTTAATTTCCCTCACTTATTAAATGATTACAGTTTTTTCATAAGAATATGAAAATAAAATGAAAAACTTAATGCATTTCACACATAGTTAGTGACAGTGATAATGATACACTCACCTTTAGCAAAACTATATTCAGGAATATTTTCAAACAGTTTACCTATAACACTCATTACCAGTAAGAAATAATGTCAGGCAAAGACAGGAACCTGAACACACACCTCTTACTCCAAAACATCTTAATGCTACAATACAGACATTTTAAAGCAAAGAACACATGAACAGGAACACAACACAGAGGTCAGAAGCAACAAATTTTGGAAGCTGAAAAGCAGATGGATAAGTGGTAATTGAGATTTGAGAAAGCCAAATCTTAAGCTGGCAGAAGGGAAAGCCAGGAACCAATGGGACTTACTCTGCAGAATCTTCAAAAGGCTCAGGAATTAACAGCATCAGGAACCTCTGGAAAAAATGGTGATGGGGTGGGAGGGAGGTGGTAGCTAAGATGAAAACTGATTAAGAAATATTTTCATATAGACTATCTTAACAGTTCCACACTTTTTGTTATCCCAAAGGACAGAGTTTTACTCTACAGAGAAGGCAAAAGAAGTGCCTCTTGACTAGGGAACACCAGGCACAGTCACAAGAGGGATATAATCCAGAACAAGATTAATAGCTGAATGCATGTTCTCTGAATGCTTATTGCCTTTCTGCTACTCAGCCTGGAGAGTGTGGGTTACCTTCCATATAAGAAATGGCAAGTATTTTCTCAAATATCTGATCAGAGCAGGAGGAATGAAAGATAGGCACTTGGAGCAACAAGTTCAAGACACTCACCCTGCAATGAAACTCAGAATACTTCACCTACTAAGATATTTTAGACCTTATCCTTCAACATCAAGGAAGAAATCAAAATATACAGAGCCAAAATATCTGAAGTGGTAGCAGTGGAAATAACAAAACAGATCAATAAGATGCTGGGCAATTCAAGGCAGATATAATTGCACAGATAATTAAATAATGACACTAATAAAACAAATAATTACTGAGTCCAGAGAAAATACTGATAAAAAGAGAGGAGGTTAAAAAGACATGCAAACCATGAAAATGGCCAACACAGAAAAGAACTGAAGTCCATAAAACAATTTCAAACAGAAATTCAGGGGATTAATACTTTATTGAAACAATATACAGCAAAATCAACCAATGTGAGAACAGAGTATCAGACCAAAAAAACAAGGATATGGTTGGTGATTTAACTAGTGAAAGAGACCTTAAAAATAACAATGAAAAGTCCATTGAACAGCTACTAGATGATGCAAACAAAACTAAGCTAAGATTAATTGGAATAAATGAAGAATCAGAAAATAGCACAAAGAGCATAAAAAACCTGTTCAGAAGATAGCAAAAAACATTCAAAGCATGGATGGAGTTTGAAATAAGTAAGGCATATAGAATTCTAAATAGTCAGGATTAGGAAAAAATTATGCTAAGGCATACAATACTCAAGATTCCAGAAATTTAACGTAAGAACAGAATACTAAAATCTGTTAGGGAAAATAAAATCACCTATAAAAGAAAACCCATCAGAATCACAGACACTTCTTAACTCAAACCCTGAAGTCAAAGAGAATGTGGAGTGAAGTATTTCAAGCCCTAAAAGAAAACAACGTCCAACACAGACTGATGTACCCCATAAAGTTATCTTTCAAAACTGATAGATTTCCAGGACTCCAAAAACTTCTGATGACATTCTAGAAAAAGACAACAAACACAAAAATTCCAAGAATCCCAACAGAAGGAATTTACCTGGCAAAGCAAGGAATTAAACAGGGGGTGGGGTGAACCAACAACAGGAAAATAATATGACAAGGATAAGTCAATAACTATCAGTTATAACCATCAATGTTAATGGCCTTGATTCACCTATCAAAAGAAACATACTGGCAGAATGGATCAAGAAACAAGATTCAATAATAAACTGCATACAACAAACACATTTCAGTCAAAAAGAAATTTACAGACTTAAAGTCAAAGAATGGAAAATAATACTGCATGTGGCAGGAACCTGAAAAAAGCAGGAGTAGCTACTCTATTTGCAGACAAAGTGGATTTCAAGCCAAGACTGATCAGGAGAGACAAAGAAAGTCACTACATGCTTGTTAAAAGAAAATCCAAGGAGAGATAACAACCATAAATATATGTACACCAAAAACCAGTATACCCAAATACATAAAACAAACACTAATGGATATTAAAAATTAGACAAGCACTATACACTTGTAATGGGGACTTCAATACCCTACTGTTACAAACAGATCATCTAAACAGAAAATCAACAAAGGAGTATCAGAGCTGAACCAAACCTTTGAACAAATGGACTTAGTAGATATCTACAGTGTTCTACCCCACAACAGAATACACATTCTTCTCAGCTGTACACAGGACTTTCTCCAAAACAGGCCACATGCGTAAGGAAATAAAAAGGAGTTGAAATTACCCCATGCATATTATCAGGTCATAGTACAATAAAATTGGAAATCAATGGTAAAAGAAATCATAAAAGCTATATAAACACATCAAAATTAAATAACAAATGGGTCACAGATGGAATTAAAGAAATTAGTTTCTATTATTAAATGATAATGCTAATACAACATACCAGAACTTATGAGATGCAATGAAAGCTGTCTCACGAGGGAAACTTACAGTGCTGAATTCTCACATGAGAAAAACAGAGTGAGCTAAAATAAATAACCTAATGTTGAACCTCAAGCTTCTACAAAAGGAAAAGCAAATGAAACCCAAAGCAAGTATGAGGGAAGAAATTATAAACATCAAAGCAGAAATTAATACAGTTGAGACTAAGAAAACAATACAAAGAATCAATGAATCAAATAGTAGGTTCATTATGACATTAAATAAAATGGATAAACCCTTAGTCAACCATATCAAAACAAGGAAACAAAAGACCCAAATCCATGCAATTAGGAATGAAAAGAGTAAAAATCACAATGGATTATGCAGAAATCTGTAAGATCATCAATGTTTACATTGAGAACCTGTAGATGGAAAATGAAGAACCAAGAACATATAAAAATTCTGAATAATCCAATATTGGCCAATTAAAGAAGTAATGTAAAAATTACCCAGAAAGAAAAGCCCAGGTCCTGATGAATTCACTGCTGGATTCTTCAAGAAATTTAGAGAATGTCTAATGCCACTACTCCTCAAATTCTTTAATGAAATTGAAAGGGAAGCAATACTCCCAAACTCATTCCTAGAAGCAGGCATTACTCTGAAACCAAAATCAGAGAAGGATCCATCCAAAAAAGAGAAATATAGGCCAATTTCCCTAATGAACATAGATACATAAATACTCAACAATATACTAGCAAGCAGAATGAGGCAAATCATCATAAAGATTATACACCATGACCAAGTAAGATTCCTTCCAGAGATGCAGGGATAGTTCAGCATACGGAAATCAATAAATATAATACATCACATTGACAGAGCCAAGAACAAAAACCACATGATCATCTCAACTGATGCAGAAAAAGCATTTCACAAAGTCCAAAACCCACTTATGATAAAAAAGAAATCCTACAGAAAATCATAATGTCTTTATCACAATCTGATAAATACTATCTGTGACAAACCAACAGCCAACATCATACTGGTCACTGCAAGTTTTTACTCCAAAATCAGGAACAAGACAAAGATGCCCACTATTACCACTTCTATTCAAGATAGTTCTAGAAACATTAGTCAGAGCAATTAGACAAGACAAAGAAATTAGACCAGGCATGGTGATACACACCTGTAATCCTAGCACTCAAGAGGCTGAGGCAAGAGTATTGTTGCAAGTTTGAGACCATGCTGGGCTACAAAGTGAGCTGAAGGCCACCCTGAGCTGTATAGTGAGACCTTGTCTCAAAAAGACCAAAAAAAGAAAAAAATATATGCATAAGAAAGAAGGATGTTAAATTATTATTTGCTGACAACATGATACTCTACATATAAGACTCCCAAAAGACTCGTAAAATTAATAACCAAGTTTGACAATATAGCAGGAAACAAAGTCAGTACTCAAAAATCAATAGCATTCTTGTACACAAATAACAAACTCACTGAGAGAAAAATTAGGGAAACTACATCTTTCACAACAGCATTAAAAAAATGAAATACCTAGGAATCCATCTAATGAAGGAAGTGAAATCTCTATACATTGAAAATTACTGTACTCTAGGAAAGGAGATCAAATCAGAAAATGGAAAGGCATCATTTGCTCTTGAATAGGCAGAACCAAGATAGTGAAAATCACCATACTGACAAAACTCTATATAGATTTAATGCAATACCATCAAAATACCAACAGCATAACTCAGAGAACTCAAGAAAAAAATCCTAAAATTCATTTAGAAACCGAAGAGACCTAGAATAGCAAAAGCAATTCTGGGCAACAAAGGCAAGGCAGGGGGCATCACAATCTCTGACTTCAAATTATATTACAAAGTTACCTTGATAAAAACAGCACAGTATCAGCAAGAAAACAGACCTAAGGATCAATGGAACAGAATAGAAGATGCAGAAAGAACTCCAAGCATACTTACGTACCTTATCTTTGAAAATGAGGCCAAATACTTCACAGGAAGAAAGACAGCCTCTATAAACAGTGCTGGGAAAACTGACTTTCCACACGCCAAAGATAAAACTGAGACTTGTTATCTCTCACCATGCACTAAACTAAAATCTAAATGGATTGAAGGCATAAATATTAAAACTGAAACACTCTGCTGGAAGATAAAGTGAAACTCTAGAAGACATAGGTGTAGGCAAAGGGTTTATGAACAAAATCTTGACTGCACAGGAAATATTACAAAGAATTCACAACTGGGATTGCATCAAATTAAAAGCTTCTGCACAGCAAAAGAAACCACCAGCGGAGTGAAGATACAATCCACAAAATGCGAAAAAAAATTTTCAGCTATTCTCAAAGGACTAATATGCAGAATATGTTAAAGAACTAAAAAAAATCAGCCCCCTCAAATTAAAAAACCCATTCAAACTTGGCATCTGAAATGAACAGATATTTCTCAGAAGTAGAAAAAATGACCAATAAATACATGTCAAACATTCAACATCACTGGTCATTCCAGAAATGCAAATTAAAGCAAGATTCCATTTTGCTTCACAAAGAATGCTTACCATCAAGAATCAACTAATAACAAATGCTGGTGGGGCTGTGGGGAAAAGGAACCTTTCTTCACTTTGATGGGAGTATAAATTGGTACAACCAACAAGGAAATCAGTATAGAGAGTCCTCAAAAAACTAAAAATAGAACTTTCATTCAACCCACTATTCCCCTTCTTAGTATCTTCCCAAATAAGTTAAAAAGCATCACAGCACAGACGTATGCAAACTCATGTTTGCAGCAGAACAACTTATAATAGCTGGATCTTGGAAACAGCCCAGACGGCCATCAGAAGATGAATGGATAAGGAAAATGTGGCATTTATATCCAAAGGAGTACTACTCTGCCATAAAGAAGGACAAACTTGAGTCATTCATAGCTACATGGATATACTTTGAGACCATATTTTTAAGTGAAATAAATCCAACCTACCTATTTAAATATGCATTATTTCTCTCCGGTGAGACACTGAAAGTGTAAATAAGGACCCAAATGGAGGACAGATACTGAAAAATAGGAAGAAAAGATTCAACTGGGAAGGGGAACAAGGAAGGGCATATGAGGAAGGAAAGGAAAAAGGAAAATGAGCATAGAAGGAAAAACAGAAATAAAGCTTTGTAAGTAAGAAGGTAAGAAAGGTTGAAGGGAGAGAAGGGGAACTGAGTGAGAAGGAAGAAGCACGACGTATCACAGGTATAATTCCCTATGATGACTGTGATCATTACGTACATCAAAAGTGTTCCAACAAAATTAAGTAAACAATAAATACATACTGCGTTGTTTCTCTTGTGTGAGAAACCCAAAGTATGAATGATGAGTACAGTAGAGGACAGATGCCAGGAAATGAGACGGGGAGTAAGAGATGGGGGCAGGAGGAGGGCAGAGGGAAAAGGGATTTAGAGGGAAAAATTGGAAAAAATGGAAATAGAGCTTTTGTGAGTGGGAAGGGGAGAACCCCTGGAGGGAGGGGTGTGGGAAGGAATGAAACAAGAACTGAGATGTGCTCTGCACCTGTGCAAATCCCCCGTGATGAGTGTGTCTAATTGTGTACTTCAGATATGTACTAATGCCAAAGAAAAAAGAAGAAAGACTACCAAACACCTAAAGAATAGCTAATTAAGGGCTGAAAACCACCAGGAAGAAAATTTAGAAAAAACTAACAAAGGGAAAATATGCTGACAGGTGAATACTGTGAGCACAAAACATTACAGCAGAAATAAAACAAAGAAAATGCATCATAAGAAAATGTCCAAAAAAAAAAAAAACCCTACCACCATCATCCTTGTAGATAAAAGTTAGAAAATCTATCCACAAAAATGCCAGGAGCAGTGATACATGCCTGTATTTCTAGCACTCAGAATGCAGAGGCAGGAAGGATTGGTGTGAGTTTGAGGCCAGACCAGGCTACATAGTGAGTTCAAGGCCAGCCTGAACTACATAGCAAGACCCTATCTCAAAAAAAAAAAAATTACATATGACAAGGAAGGAAGGAAGGAAGGAGGGAAGGATGAATTCCCTACAAATTAAGAACATGATAGCAAAAATAAAAACGTCAACCTTAAGGTGAAAGAAACACCCCCAATATATAGCAAAAATGTGAAAGGCAAGAAAATCAAAAAGGGGAAGGAAGGGGATGAGACAGTCAAAAAACAGTTTAAAGGAATTTGAAAACACTGAGAAGTACGACTTGACAGAGTCAAGAACTAGTTGCGGGATGAAGGAGAACAGAGCCACACCAAATCACGTCACTGTAAAATCTCAGAACGGAGGAGGAAGGGAGAGAGGAATGGGGAGAGAAACAGATCGCACACAGAAAGCCAAGAACCCAATAGCTCTGGGTTTGTGAACCACAGTGTAAGCCTGCGGGCAATAAACCAGTGTCTCTGTAATTTTGAAGGGCAAGTATTTTTGGCCTGGAATTTTATACCCAAACTATCAATACATTTACATTTTATGTATAGTCTATCAGGAAGCTACTAAAAGGTTTCATGAAAACAATGGCAAAACCATGAAGAGGAAAACATGGAATACAAGGAACAGGAGGCTTACTATAGGAGAGAAGTAAAAGAAAATATTCTAGGACAAAAACCATGTATAGCAGTACAGGGCAACTGGCTCATACAGAAGCAAATCAGATCCTAAGGTAATACTTTTCACAAACATCAAATTGATGGGAACATCTTAAGAGGAGATATCAACAAATAAAAGTAACTGGTGTTAAATTACATCGATGAGTATACAAAAGCTAAGTAATACCAACAACAACAAAAAAATCCAGTTACCAACTCTAGGAAAGATTTTAAAAAAAGATGCTGGGGAAAACAGAAGTAATATGTCTTAATTCTAGTAGTATTTGTAGCCATCAACATGTATATACTGAACTGATTTCACCAAAATAAGCATTTAAATTATAACAGGAGAATGGGAAGAGTTCTGTACTGAAAATGTGTATACATGCTGTCGAAGCAGAGAGAATAAAGAGAGCCAAGGCCTATGAGTATAAAGAAAGTTAACAGTTAATACAACCAACGGAGAGCCAAAACGCAGTACTGCATAAGCATGACATATGGGTATTACAGATACCAAAGAATTCAGGTAGAAAGTTGAAAGCAAACTGCCTTAGGAGAAGAAAGGAGGTTGATGGTACTATTCTTAGCTTTTCCCACCAAACATTACAGAATTCAGCGGCTAATTAAATGTGGGTATGTTTAACTTTTTTTTTAAACTTTATTATGCAGCCAAAACTAAAAACATTTTTTGTTTCCATTTAAAGCCAAACTATTATTTATGCACTGCAGTCTTTTACTCTACTGAGCCTCACATCAGATCACCGTCAGAAAACTGCACATCTAGGACTGTATTTTAGCTCCCTGTCAAGGTGCTTATAATAAACTGAAGATTGTTATTTTGCTCTGTCTACATCAAGGCACAGCCGAATAAAAACTCTGTAAAACACATTACATTTATCATACAGAAGTAAAGGATGTTCGCAATATATTATGTTGCCTTATGGGAAAACAGAATAGGTTTGAGAATTTTTCTTTCTTCCCTTCTTCTAAAATACGGACACTGCAACTGCAATTCATGCTCATGGATTTGATTCCTTTTTCTGATTACTGCCGAGAAAAAAAAAAGCTCAGGGCAAATCAGGGCCCCTCACCCTGAAAAAGAGCACAGGAGAGTCTCCACAGGGCCACTGCTCTTGTTCCTAGTACGCAGAATCTCGTTCTGTACTAGCCTCATTTTCTTTTGCCTCTCTATCCTTTTTATCCTATTTTATCTTTGAAAAGTGTATCGCCCTGTGCCACTCCGAATCATTCTCAGAAAGAGACAAGTACAGATACAGTCACTCTAGAGATTTGTTCTCTGCCTTTTAAGGAAGGACTAAGTTGTTCTTCTGATTATAGAAAGTCTTAAGGAGGCTTTTTTTTTTTAGTCTTAAGGAGGTTTTGATGGATATGAAAACTATAATTTTTTCAGAGCAGTTAATAATGGCCTTACCAGAATCTCATGGGCTAATTCCCCACCACTTGGTCTCCAGATATTATTTAGGAAACTTCCTCTTCACTAAAGAAGTAAATAAATGAACCAAAGTAACCCAAGCTCCTGTCAGACCTCAGTCATCTCTGGGTGGTCCTCAGAGTGAGAGAGTACAGCACAGGCAGTGGGAATAAACTGCTCACCTAGGCTGGATGTTTCAAGTAACAGTGGCTGAAACAGGGTATCTTGGGGTGTAGTTGTGTGGTACAGCAGGTACTTAGTGTGCATGCATGAGGCCCTGGGTTCAGTCTTTCACACTCACACACACACACACACACACACACACACACACACACACATACACACACACCCCTTCCATATTTATCTCACATGTGGGCAGTGAATGAGGCAGGCCGGGAACAAGATATTTACAAGAGAACAGTTGATGGACAGTAGTAATACATTCATAAATACGTAGAATGGTCCCTGTGGCTGCAGCAGACCATGTATGTAGTATCACTGACATGGACTGTCAGACGTTATCTAAATTTAACCCTGCCTAGGCTTTAAAATCCTTTTATGGCAGGAAAGGCCTAAGTTCTCAAAAATTTCCATAACTCCCCTATATATGAGGTTTTACACAATAGAAAAATGGTGATTTCAGTAAGGATCATGAATACAGAGAATGACAAGAATTGATAATCCTCTGCCTATTTTAGTTCTATGGTAAACACCATGAGATATACAAATGGGTCTAAGACATTACACTTACAAGGAGTATGCAATCTAATTGAGGCAATAACAGTATAGATATTAAACATACACAGAGCAAAACAGGACAAATGATTTTTAAAAAGTACTGTGTTAGGGAGGTACAAAGGCAATAGACAATCAAGCACTCAGGAAATGTAACCAGAGAATTTGAGCTCTGGGATGACTTTAACTAGTGGAAATTACTTAACCCCAAAAGGAAAACCATTAGGAAAACATTCTGGGTAAGCAGGAAGAACCAGGTAAAATAATAATCACATGATCACTGGAATGAACATTATGGGTAGTAAAAGGAAAGGGAGAAAGATGAGGACAAATTATAAAGTCTTAAATGCAAGACTAAGGGGTTTGAATGCAAGCCTACTCCAGAAACAGTACAACTAAAGATTTTTGAGGAGGGCAATGTTAAGAAAGCTGAGTCTTAGGAGGATTTATGTAGCAGTGGTGTGGATCCATCAGTTACTGAGTGTGACAGTGGCGGCAGCATTACAGTATTATAGCAGTTTAAGGGGGAGGTAATAAGAGCTTATCTAACAACGTTGAAGATGGAAAGATATTTGAAGCAGTTCTTGAATAAAGAAATGTCAGATCTTGATGATTAAATGAAATAAAATCACAAATATTTAGGAATCTTAACAGAAGAGTATTACTGAGTTACAGGAACATGAAAATAATTTTTTTAAAAAACTGGCTTGGCTTATCAATACCCAGCAGACAAAACATGGAACTGGGGTTCAGACATAAAAAGGTTAGTGCCCAGGGTTTACGACAGACAAGAGTAGAAAAGCAATTCAGAGAACAAAACCGAGTCCAATAATTCAGAATCTATCCTAACCGCTCCAGAAAAAAGGATCTGACTTGAAAGACAATCAGTAATACCACACCACAAATGATAGCTCTGAGGTCTACACTGTTCTGGTGAACAGAACCTTTTGCATCTGCATTCTAAAAGGACTGACAAAAAGCCAAGCTCATAGGACAAAGCTAACTGAATTCAATTTTCAAATTATAAACCACCAACCAAAACATTGTCTTTATGTCAAAGGTCTTCTTGAAAAAGGAGTGTTTATACAAATTATGAAAAAGAGATTATCTGCAAGTATAAAGTATAATAGTGTCTTGGTTACTTTTCTTTCATTGCTGTGACAAAATACCCAACACCCAAAATGAAGGAAGGAAAGCTTACAGTTTGTGGAGGTTTCAGTCCATACTTGGCTGGCTCAGAGGCAGAGTGGCACATGGCAGAGGGCGAATGTTCATGGAGGCAGAACACAGCAAAAACAACCAGCAAAAGGGAGGAATAGCTTCAAGCAGCCTCTTTTTCTCCCTTACATTGTAAATAGGCTACCCCCACCCAGGGGCGTCTACCTCACACACTCTCCATGCCCTCCTCTTCCACAGGCTCAGGATGTATACAAAGTAAGCACCCTGTCTTCCAGCTGAGTCACTCAGCCAAACCTCTAGACTCCTCAAGTTGACACAATGTATCAACCATAACAAATAGGAATGAAAAATTACCTATAAGGAAAAGGAAAAGTCTGCACAAGACTTTCGGGTTAGGGGTTAGGGAAAAGATCTTTTCACTGTGGTTAATCTTAAGAACTAGAATTTTCATTCTGGGCATAGCTCACATTTTAAAGAGAAAAATTTGGCCAAAGGCTCAATGTATTTTCTTTTTTTTTTTTTTTTTTTTTTTTTTGCGGTACTGGGGATCGAACTCAGGACCCTGCGCTTGCTAGGCAGGCGCTTATTCCACTGAGCTATATCCCCAGCCCTCAATGTATTTTCTATTGGCCTATTTCCTTAAGAAGAATGTGCCCTTGACAGAGTTAAGAGACTGTCATGAAATTCAAGAAAGTAACATCACCGACTGGGAGCCTTGGACAACTTGGTTTGTTTCATACCATTCCTCTGAATCTTGACCTGGAAGTTTTGCGGGAGTAAAAGCCTGGATTAAACCCCTGGATCCAAACAAAGCAGCAAAATTTAAGTAACAGAGATCCTCCTTGGCTTCTTCTAACAGTGAAAAGAGCTGAGTATTAAAAGGAATGGGTTTTGCTTGAAAAAGGAATGCCTTTGCTTGTAAATAATCCTTTACTAGTCACTAAACTTAATTAACCCTTTTTACACTTAACATTTTTGACAAATTAAGATTGAGTTACAATTTTAAGCTGAATCTTTTTTACCCCAAATTTCTACCCTAACTACTGAACAGTTCCTGTGAGTGGACACTAAGTGAGCCTATAGTGACACTATAGTGTCTTCCAATTAGACCGTGACAGATTCTGGAATGATTTTGATATTTTTGCATGTGTGTATAAAACTACATAAAACAATTCTCCATCTCTTAGTCCCTTTAAAGCCAGTGGTGAACTTTGAGCAAAGGAAAATTTTCATTTTTAAATTTTTTTAAAATTTTAAATTAAAAATTTTTTTTTGTCTTTTTGAGAGAGGGTCTCACTACGCAGTTCAGGCATGCCTTGAGCTCACTTTGTAGCCCAGGCTGGTCTCGAACTTGCAATGATCCTCCTAGCCTCAGCCTCCACAATGCCAGGATTACAGGCATGCATGACCACGCCCAGTTTCATTTTTTAAAAAAATGCTAATAGTGAAATGTTTCTGTATTTCTCTTCAGATCAAAGACACTGTGTGGAATGTGTAACACTGGCTCTGCACTTCCAGATAATTTGTGTAAAAAGATTAATCCTTTCCTACAGAAATAAAAATGTAAAGAAATACTCAAAACTCTTAAACATAGACCTGTAGGAGGAAACTGGACACTCACTAGTCGGTCCCTGTCATTCTGGAGCGAAGACATTGCTTTTTTCAAACTCTGTACTTCGGCTGGGCTGGAGGCTGGCTGGACTGCAGATCTCTGCTTTCGCTCTTCTACCTTTCGGAATTTCTCCAGCTCATTCCACAGGTGATCTCTCTCATTCTGCAGGCTGCCCAGAGCCTTGGAAAAGGACTGCACTTGGTTGTAAGAATCCTCTAACTGCGCAGACAAGTGCAGCAGTTGCTCATCTTTGGATACGAGCTGCTGGTTGAGTTTCTCAAGGCGGGACACGCTGGGGTCCTCAGAGCTGCTCACTGCAGAGGTGGCTTGTGCAAGAGCACCGCCTTCTCTGTTTCCAGCACCTTTTTGTTCTCTCAGCTGGGCCAGCTCCTTCAGACTAGCATGGTGTTTCCGTCTCAGTTCATCAAGCTCCTCATTGGCATGATCCCTACTATCTTGCAAGGAACTCATAGACCTCCCAAAAGACTGAATTTGTGCCGTAAGATCTTTATTTTCTTTGGTGACTGCGAGCAATTTCTGTTCCATCTCCACCAGATCTCTCGCCAGCTCTGCCACCCTCTCTTCCGCTGTTTCCGTTTCATTTCGCATTATCCCTGCATCATGATGAAGATGCTTTAATTCCTTCTTCAGTTTATCTTCAATCTCACCTACCTTCCTAGTAGCTTCCCTTTGAACACCAACCAATTCCTCTTCTAGTTCTGCAATTCTCTTCTGAGAGCAGGAAAGCGTTGTACTTAACCTCTGAACCTCCTCTTCTCTTACTTTTAACTGGGCATGATAAAGACCTACAGTACCTTCTTCTTGTAAGGCTGTCACTTGGCCCTTCAGTTGGGTTATGGATACTTTCAAGTTCTGAATCTCTTCAGATAAACCTTGTTTCTCCTCTTGCAGGGCAACAGAGGACCTCTTTAGATCCTCTTTCGCTTGCTCAGACTCCTTCAGCTTTTCTTCTAATTTAGCACATTCGTTTTTCAGCTCCTTATTTTGCTGCAGTTGGGCTTCAAGGAGCTGCTTCTGCTGGTAGTCTTTTATTGCTATCACCTGGTTCAGGTCTTCCCTGTATTGGATCAGTTCTGCATCCAGCTTAGCATTCTCAGAATTGAGATCATCCATATGACTTCTCAGGCCTCGAATTTCTTCCTTGAGCCCATTATTCTCAGCAGCAGCATCTTGGATGAGCTGGTCTTTTTCCAGTATTACAGAGAGATGTCGCTCTTCCAGCTGTTGGTAGTCACTGACTATGCGGTCTCTGTCATTCTGGAGAGAAGACATGGATTTAACAAAGGAATCCAACTGAGCCTTCTGTTGAGTGTTTTCCTTTTTGATGGTTTTCAGCATTTCCATAAGCTGACTGGTTTTGTGACCAGCTTTCTTACTTTCTTTTTCTAAGACAATATTTTCCTCTTGGGACAGCAGATTTTCTAGTTCTTTAATTTCTTTGTTATGTTGCTGATGCAGCTCAGCTACAGCTACTTGGATTGCCTCTTCCTTACTAGAGAGCAGGCTTATAATCTTCTGCTCTTTCATATTTATTTCTTCATGTAATCTACTGGTCAGCTCTCTGGAGGCCTGAAGATCAGTCTCCAGTTGCTCATAACTGAACTTACAGTTTTGGATATCGGCTTCCTGCTGCTTTATTATCCCTTCCAAATTTCCTTTTTGTTGCTTACATTCTTCTAAAGAGTTATTTAAATCAGACAATTGGTCTCTGAGACTCTTAAGCTCTGATTCCAACTTAGCTAATTCATTCTGAGAATTATGGTACAGGTGTCGAGTTTCCTCTAGCTGAGACAAAAGTTCTTTGTTTTCCCCTTGTAGAGAATGGCAGACTTTCTGTTGATGCTGGATCTCTGTCTGGGCCTTGGACTCCCAAGTCTGCTTGTCATGTTCAAGTCTGTAAAGAGAGAAAGAATCACTAGTAGAGACTTTAAGGAAAAATTGTATTATATCTAAGGAACAAATACTACCATCTATACTCAAAAGATCGATAAATGACTTTCTGTTCATAACCGAAAGTGTTAATCATTTTAGTGAAGAAATAGCAGTTCTTTCTGTATACTTGTTTATAGAATATTTTAAAGACATATCATGCCCAAGGAGTTACAGATTTAAATAATAAAATATGCTGCTTTTAATCTGTTTTGGACACTTTGAAACCCCCTTCCCCCGTTTTGCTCTTTTCTGCTCCAGACAACAAATATCTCAAGAATTGAGATGTGTTATAACAGGCTTCTTTAATGTCAAATGTCTAGGCATGAGAGAGTGTGGAAAAACAAAACAGAAGAAGACTATCAGAAGTGGAGGAGTACAAAAGGTGAGGGCCATTGTTAGTTTTTAAGTCTGAAAAATTATTTCATAGCGTTTAAGGAAAATAATTCTAATAGGCACATGCAGTACAAATTGATGTGGACTATAGGAAAAAGACAAAACTATTTACCTAACAAAGAAGTGGAAGATCAATCCATTGAAAACCACAGTACTCTATATTTCTTTTTTTTGGTACCAGAAATCAAACTCATGACTTCAGGCTTGCTAGGCAAGCGCTTATGCCACTGAGCTGTATCCCCAGCCCACTATAGTACTCTGAAAAAGAAGACTGAAGAGGATATCAAAAAATGGAAAGAGATCCCTTGTTCTTCAATAGGCAAAACTAAGACAGTGAAAAATCACCGTATTTCTAAAACTCATACAGATTTAATGCAATACTGATCAAAATACTAATAGGATACCTCACAGACTGGAGAAAAACAATCCTAAAATTCATTTGGTACCAGTGGAGATCTAGAATAGCAAAAGCAATTCTGGGCAACAAAGGCAAGGCAAGGGTCATCACAATCCCTGATTTAAAGTTATACTACAAAGTTACCATGACAAAAACAGCAAGGTGCCAGCAAAAAAACTTTTAAAAATAAAAATAAACAGATACCAGAATCAATGGAACAGAACAGTAGATGCAAAAACAATTCTAAACATACTCATCTACCTTATTTCTGATAAAGGGGCCAAACATTTTTCCTTGAAGAAAAATAGCCTGTTTAATAAGTGGTGCTAAAAAAAAAAAAGTGATGCTGGGGAAACTGGCTTTCCACATACTGAAGATTAAACTTAGATCCATTACCTTTCACCACACACTAAACTAAAATCTAAATCAATCAAAGATCTAACTACTAAAACAAAAGCACTAAACCTGCTGGAAGATAGAATAGCCACAGCCCTGGAAGACAGGTGTTGGTAAAGACTTTGTGAACAAAACTCCAAGTGCACAGGAAATATTACAAAAAATCAACAACTGGAGTCACATTAAACTAAAAGCTTTTGCACAGCAAAGGATAGCACCAAAAGAGTAAAGAGACAACCCACAGAATGTGACAAAATTTTAATCAGCTACTCCTCAGAAAAAGCATTAACATCTAGAATATATAAAGAACTAAAAATGAATTCAAAGACCCAATCCAAAAATGGGAATCTGAAATGCATACACATTTCTCAGATGAAATACAAATTGCAAATAAATATATGAAAAACATGTTCAACATCGCTGGTCATTCCAAAAATGCAAATTAAAATAACTCTGAGATTCCATCTCACTCCAGAAAAAATGGCTCTGATCAAGAAATCAACCAATAACAAATGTCGATGAGGCTGTGGGGAAGAAGAAACCCTTCTCCACTGCTACTGGGAGTGTAAACTGGTAAAACCACTGTGGAAGTTAGTGTAATGATTCCTCAAAAAATTAGACCCAGCTCCTCTCCTTTATAGGTTTCTTCCCAAGGAGTTAAAAGCATCATATCACAGTGATATATGCATTCTCATGTTCACAGCAGCACAATTTTTAATAGTTAAATTTTGGAAACAGCTCATATGCCCATCGTAAGATGAATGGATAAACAAAATGTAGTATTTACATACAATGGAGTACTACCCTGTCATAAAGAATAAATTTGAATAGTACGTAGGAAAATGGATGCACCTCAAGACTATAATCTTAAGTGAACTAAGACACACAAGTTTAAATATCACATTGTTTATGTTGCGTGAGCAACCCAAAGGGTACATGAGGAGTACAGATTCTGGGAAGGAGGAAAAACATGTTTAAATAAGAAGGGGTACAAGGGCGAGAGGAAGGGGAAGGAAAGAAAGAGAAAAGGAAAAAAGAGAATAAAAGGAAAAAATTGAAACTAAGCTTTGGTAAATAAAAAGGGCTGAAGGGAGGGAAAGGGAATCAGGAAGAAAAGAACTGAGATGCGTTATGTACAGGTACAAATTTCCTACAATGAATGGGATAGGTATGTATAACAAATATGCACTAATTAAAAGAATGAACTTTTTTAAAAAGACAAAACCATTTAGGACACTAAGGCAATCATTTGGGAATAAAGTGTAGTAACTCCTAATAAAGTGTAACTAATCTCTTCTTTGGTCTGAATAGCATCATTGCACTTCCTCTCCCATTTCTTGGCTTCATCTCTCTCCCTATCCTGATCAGACAAGGGTAGTCTGGTAGTTAAGAAATCCAGGGATGGGAAGATAAGACGTGAATGTTTACATGTTAATACAAGGTATAGCAGGACGTTATGAGAGCAAGAGGAGGAGGAGGAGGAGGAGGATGACAATGACAAAAATGTCTGAAGTATGAGAGAAGGGAGTTACCTGGAAATGTTGATCTTCAGTTCCTCCATATGGATGGATGTCTGTCTAAGCTGATCCTTCAGAACACTGCAATTCTCCTCTTTGAGTCTAATCTCTTCTTCTTTGGCCTGAATGGCATCACTGAACTTCCTCTCCCATTTCTTGGCTTCATCTATCACCCTGTCCCGATCATCCTGCAGGGAAGACATGCTCTTCATGAAAGCTGCAAGCTGAGCCACTGTACTGTCTAAGTTTTCCTGAAGGTGCTTCACTTCATTGTCCTTCTTGATCAGAGTGACCTGAATTTCTTCAATTATCTCTTCCAGGTGGACTTTATCTCCATGCAAAGCATCCAGTTTTTCTTGCATGTTCTTCTTCTCTTTCAGGTGTTTCTCTTCTGCTTGCTCCAGTCTCCGCTCAAGATCTTCATCCTTTCGTTTCATTTGGCTTTTAACTGATTCTTTATTTGACTGAAGTTCCTTTTTCAACTTGAGATTATCTGCCAGCACTCTTGCAGCTTCACTCTGAGTATCATCTAGCAGGACTTTGAAGCTAGCTAACTCTGCTTCTGCCTTTTTGCGGTGTTCCACTGCTTGAGTCAGAGTTTCTTTGGTTACTTCTAAATCCTTTTGCGATTCGGTCTGAACAAATTCGAGAGCCTTAACAGTTTTCTCTAGGGCACTAATCTTTTCCTGATACCTGATGCAGTCCTTCTGTAGCTGCTTTACTTCCTGTTGTTTTTCTTTTAGCAGTTCCTGAAGTTCCTTTGCATGGCTCTTATTGCCAGGTACTTTCTGAGCACCTTGTATTTTCTCCAAATACTCCTTTCGTATTTCTGATTCCACCTTAGTTTTTTCCTTGACTAACTGCTGCTTTTCTTCTTCCAGTTCACTCACACACTTTTTAAGATTTTGCATTTCAGATTCCAGTAGCTCATTTTTTATTTGGGCATCTGTAACATCCTGGTAATAATTCCCAATGCTTCCATTAAGTTCTGCTAATTGATTCATAAGCCGCTCTTCTAAATCATCTTTCTCCTCTTCTGCTGTTTCCTTTAGTTTGGTAACTCTGGAGAGTTCTTCTTGGATTTGCTGATTTAACAAGGTTATTTTGCTTACTTCTTCCTGAAGCACCTTTAGTTCCTGATCCTTTGTGGCTATTTGACTCAGTAAGGCATTTTTCTCATTTTCCAAAATCTGGCTCAATTCTTTCTCTTTCTGCTTCTCCTGTTCTAATTCAGCAACCTTTTCTTTAAGCTGATCGAGTTGCTGCAGGTAGTTATTGATTTCATCATGTGAGCTGAAATTCTCACTCAGCTCAGGCTTAGCACTGTGCTCTGAAACAACAGCTTCGAAATCTTCAGATTTTGTGCTCCCACTTGGAGAGTCTTGTGCTTGAGCCTTACCTGGTGCAGACTGTGTTGCCTTTTCAACGACTTCCCTCTGCTCATCAGCTTTCTGTGAGGCCTCTAGACTGACCTGCTTGGAGACATTATCTTCTACCTGATGCTTCAAATCTCGAACTTCTTCATTTAGAATGTCTTTCTCAGCCATTAAAGCCTCAAACTCCTTTGAAAGAGTTTGGTACTCTGTCTTGATCCTTTCTAGTTCCTCCTTCATGTTGGAATTGGAAGCAAGAAGTTCTTCCATGCATTCTTTGGCTGTTCCCCCTGCAGGGTGTGCCTCTGCTCTAAGGCGGTCATTCTCTTCTTCCAGCTCTAGGATTTTCTGTTGCTTAGATTTAGCAAACTTTCTCATCTTTTCTTTCATTTCCTCCATCTCCTGTTCAGCTTCCTGCAACTGCTTTTCTGTGTCTTTCTTCTTTGCCTCTGTACTTTTTAACTTGCCATACAGTTCTTGCTTCTCCTGCCTCACCGTTTCCACCACATGCTGAATTCTTTCTGCTTCATCACTAACATTCTCATAGGACTGCAGGAGAACTTCATACTCTTTTTGCAATTCCTTGTGCTTCTCTTGCCACTGGGAGCTTTCTGCAATCTTAGAACATCTCAAAGATTCAATTTCCTTCGCTAAGTTTTCCTTATCTTCAGTAAGACCCTCTAGTGCTAGTTTCAGACTTTCACAAGAGCTAGTGAGACTCTGATTTTCCAGTAAAGACCTGTCCACTTCTGCAATGAGTTTGTCTCTTTCTTCCTGAAGAAGTGCTAATCTTCCTAAGCAGCTATCTTTTTCTTTATTTTGAACAGAAACTTGGTTTTCCACATTTGCCAGAGACTTGGTGAGGTGTTCAATGGTATCTCTGGCTGAAGATAGCTCCTCTTGGAGACTTTTGTTTTCCTTGAGTGCTTCTTTTCGAGAAATAAGAGCAGCTTGCAGTTTCCGCTGTACCTGCTGCTTTGCTCTGCTGTCTTTTGCAGTCTCTTCCGGTTTCTGCTTCATTTCACAAAGTTCCAACCGGAACTGCTTTATCCTTTCATCATGCTCTTTGGCTTGCATTTCCAGCTGTGTATGCAGAGCCTTAATTAAACCCTCTTGTTCTGCTATCTCTGTCTGTACTTTAGTAAGGGTTTCTTCTTTCTCGCTAAGCTGTTCAGAAAGGCGGCTCACTTCTTCTTCCCTTCGACTTAGGTGTTTCTGCAGTTCATCTAGTTCAGGCTGTAATGCTCTGAAGTGTTCTAGGCCAACAATTTCTAGTCGACTGCTTTCCAGTTTCTGCTTCAGACTTTCTGCATGGACTTCAGCTTCATGTGATGCTGCCTTCAGACTCTGGATTTCTAAACCCTGGTCGTTTATCTGCTGTTGTAACTGAAATACTTCTTCTGACTTTTTAATAAGCTCACTTGCTGTTGAACTAACTTTCCATGTCAACTTCTCTTTCTCAGCTTCTATTTCTTTCAGCTGGGCCTTAATCTCAGCAATAACAGAAGTACTGCCTTGTGGGGTATGTGCATCTCCAGGTTGAGACAGCCAGCCTGGGCACGAGTCAGAATTTAAAACAGAGTGAGTGGGACGCTGCTCTGTGGCTTCGAGTAAAGGTTCTCCCAATCCCTGGCTGGGAGAGCCAGGTTCCAGGTGGTCAGTGCCTGGGAGTTTTCTGCCTATGGCCCCTCTTACTTGAATCTGGAGTTGTCTTAGCTGGTCTCCAATGTTCTCATTTGCTTTGCTTTGCTCATCAAACTGTTCTTGCAAGTGATTATAGTCATCTTTCTGTAGTTTTAGCTCCTCCCGAAGATGTCTTTCTTTCTCCTGAGCCTTTTTTAGAATCACTTTACGGGAATTTAGAGCTTCCTGAAGCTTCTTCTGAAGTTGTTCCTTCTCTTTTTCAAGGTCTGCTATCTTTTCCTCCAGTTCTGGTTCCCGGTGTTCACCACTCCCTGCCCCCGGGGCACTGCTCACTGGTGGTTCTTTCACCGGCACGGCTGAGTCACCATCGCCTGCGTCCCCTGTACTTGTGGTTAACCTCTGGATAGCTGCTTGGTTTTCCACGATTTCTGCTTGCAACCTCTCTATCTGGTTTGTCTTAGCCTGCAGGTTCTGATCCATCTGTTGGACCACTGCCTGTAACTGTTCTTCTGCTGCCACCTTTTCCTCCAAATCCTTCCTTACCTTCTCTAGTTCCACTTCTTTTTCAGATATTGTCTGTTTCAAGGAGGTTTCTATTTCTTGGCACTTAGAAGCCACACATTTTTCTGAGTCATTTTTGTCCTCTTTATCGCCCTCCACTTCCCTCTTCTTACTCTCACTGAGTGGGATCTCTTTCCTAGACTCATTTTTCACTCTGGCTAATTCCTCTTCTAAGGTACTGACTCTTTGTAGAAGTTCTTTTCTGTTAATGAGAGCCGCCTGGAGCTTTCTCTTCCTCTGCTCGCTTTCTTTCTTCAGACGGTCCAGTTCATGCTGAAGTTCATCTTTACTTATCAGCCCTGTGGGGCTCAACTCGTCATAATTCTGTTTAAGGCCTGAAATAACTTCATGATCTTCCTCTACTTGCTCTTTTTTAGCTTCTTCAGCTCTGGATAATAAATTTAGCTGTTCTTTCAGAGTCTTAATTTCAACGCCAAGAGAAAACTTCTCCTCATTAAGCTGAACCATTTTCTCCGTCATACTGAAGCTGATTTCTGTCACCTGCTGGTCCTTCTCCTGGATAGCCTGCTGGAGGCTTTCTACGTCTCTCTTTTGCTCTAATAAGAGCTGTTCCATTTTTGCGATTTCAAGGTCCTTCTGTGCAAGGGTTTGTGAAAGTTCTTCCATCTTCTCTGAGATGCCTCGCACATGTTCTGTCCCCTCCAGCACTTCATTCTCCTTCCTCCGCAGCTGGCCTTGAAGGCTTTTTATCAGGGCACTCTGCTCTGAGAACTGGAGCTGCACGTCGTCCAGCTCTTTCTGGAGAGCTTCAATTTTCACGTCTTTAGATTTGGTTTCTACATTGAGGCTGCGGATCTGTTCAGTGAGCAAGTTGTGCTGAGTCGTGTGGCTTTCATAGTCCAGTCTTCTTTGCCTTTCTGTCTCATCAAGGTTGATTTCCAGTTGTTTTACCTGAGCCCTGAGTTCTGTTAAGGCACTGAGTTCTTTCACCTGAGAAAGAAGCTGGTCTCTTTCTTCGGACAAAGCAGTAAATGCACTGCTGGTGTCTTCGGCATTCTTCTTATACTGCTCAATCAGCTGGGCTAGGTCGCTAATTTCTTGCGCTTTCTCATCTAAATTTTTCCCATAGATTTCTTCTGCTTTATGAAGGCTTGTCTCAAGCTCCAAAATTTGACTTTTTAGCCTCTCTAACTCATCCTGGTGGCTCTGACTAACATCCACGGCAGCAGAAGAGGATTTATCCACATCATCCTGCTCTGTGGATTTTGATTCCATTCCAGTGCCATGTAAGGCCATTTCCTCCGATGACCTATTTTGATGTATAGTGAGCTCCTGTTCCTCTTTTTCAACTACTAGACTGCTGCGCTCTTGATTCGGCATTAAGGGAAAATCTTGCGCTGTATCTTCAGGCAATACTTGAGCGCTAACTGGTGGTATTCCCTCATTCTCTGTCTGTTTCATTTCTTTCTGGTCAAGGACCTCCTCATCACCCCCAGCCTTTTTGCCCTGGAGCTGAGACTTAAGAAAAGCAATTTCCTCTTGAGCTTCTTTCATTTCCACCAGTAAAACAGATAATTCTTTATGTTTCTGAGAAAATGTGTTCTCTGGGACGTCTTGAGCACTTTCCTGAGGAGGAGAGCTGCTCTTGCTGAGCTCAGTAGTATCAACCACACCAACCTATTAAAAAAAAGTTTAAGAAAAAAAGCTTTAATAAAATATTTCATAATATTAAAAAAACTTAACTAATATTAAAATTGGTATTTTATGTTACAAATTTTTGAAAACCTGACTTTTTTTGGGGTCTAATCCTCCTTTGTACCATGAAACTGCTAAAACTTCTAAACATCAGTGTGTAACGCTCAAATGAGGCCCCTTAATGAACTGTCACCCATGCTGAGGTCAAGCCCTACTCATGAGACCTAATGAAACTTGGATTTCATTTTCTAGATATTCCTTATGTGGGCAACTTTTTTCTTTAAACTCTTAATTGTTTTTCCTAAGAATTACATAAAAATAAAAAGTAGAAAATTAATGACACTTCATTTCATCCCACACCCAAGAGCAAGTCAGGGATTCTTTTTTTTTTTTGAGACAAAATCTCACAATATAGTTCATGCTGGCCTCAAACTCATGGCAATCCTCCTGCCTCAGCCTCCTGAGCGCTGGGATTACAGGGGTGTGAGGTATTTCCTTTCTTAAAATGTTCACTGAAATAAGAAAGTGTAAATATTTTAGATAAAAGAGCACTAACAGACAGATATTAGATAAATGAGCACTAACTTGATCTTCTTAGATCAAGTAGAAAGGAATTCTGTTGGTGCTTGTGCATAAAATCATGGACCTACCTGGCAAATTATTACAAAGATTATTGTGTTAGGATGGTCAATTCATATAAATTATAACTGTTTTCTTGGGAAATGAAATCAGTGAAGTACATGACAAGTTTAATTAGCATTTTATTAGATGGGCTTGGGTACAGGGTATATAATAAAATGTCCAGCTCTACCAATAACATTATTTTTTCTCCGGGAAAAATATTGCAGCTCAATGGGAAAAATAAACAAATAATAAACAGGGTTCTGTCCAGTACTTCACTATCACTAGTACACACTCTGCAGCCCAACTGACTGGGTTTGCACCTTCCTGCTGCCATTATTAGCAGAGGCTGAAAGACAGTGAATATCTAGTCAATATTAGCTGTTATCTTGGTACCATTCTCAGTCATGAAGAGAGATGTTGATTATTTTAGAATTATTCACTCAGTAATGAGCTCTCTCTTCATTTTTCATAACACTATTTTAATCATTTAAAACTCTTTCTACATTATCTATACACATTCAAATTTCTAGAAAATGAAGCTGGGCACAGTGGCACACACCTGTAACCTCAGCACTCAGGAGGCTGAGGCAGGAGGATTAATGTGAATTTGAGGGCAGCCTAGAATACACAATGAGTTCTAGGCCAGCCTTGACTATACAGCAAGACTGTTTCAAAAAACAATAAACCAACAAAATTTCTAGAGAACAAAACTCCATCCAGTGTTTAACACAGGAGAAAAGTTCCATTATAATTTCTTTATGTTACATTCCTAATTCTTATTTACCCATACCTATAGATATTAAAGACCTGACATAGTGAAAGGGTTACTACTTTAATTGCTGCTGGTTGACGTCAATTCAGCTAGCTCCTTTCCATCCTCTGTTACCCTAAGCATTCTCCCTTCTTCTTTCCCACCTGGCTCTCATGCCTTTGTCATTGCCTTCCTCGGCGAGGTCCCTTTTCTGCTCCCTATGGTAAGTACGGAGTTCACTTTTTGGCCTGAGTCTCGGTACCATGCCAGCCTAAGAGCACACAGGACTACAGAACTCGGGCTTCTCTGGCCACTTGCAATACCCTCTTTAATACTAGTTTCTTCTGGCTGAGCTACTTCTTCTGTGAACCTTTACTGCTCTCCCTTATGCCCAAGAGAAAACAACAGGAATTTCTATTTAGCAATTTCCCTGTGGGTGGTTTTTACATTTTTGTGCCCTTTTCCATTGCTCTCGTTTTTTCTTTTTTTTTATTTTAAGAATAAAGGAAGAAAACATATCAACAGGCAACCATTTACAAAGTAGCGTAAGAACAATACAAACAATACAGAGTTACAGACAAAGTGGTAGGAAATTAACAATGGTTGTTGTATTATGTACTGGTATCTTCAAAGTGATTTCTCAGGAAAACAGAGACATGCAATAATGATCAAACCAGTAATCATTAACTGTTTCTTTCAGTAAAGCAATGGAAGACAGTAGTACAACTGTTAGCTATCCTGTATATACATACATACACAATTTCCCCTCTCCTTTAGCACACCCCAGTTGCCCCTTACTTTTGAGCATTTCCTTTCATTTCACAATGTCTATCATGATAACCTCCTAGTTTTTATTGACTCAGGTTCTTACACTAGTGAAACAATACGTTGCTTGCACATGCGGGTCTGATTTATTTCACTTATGAGTATGGTCTCTAGTTGTGACCATTTACCTATAAAACCCTCGAGTTTATCTTTCTTTGTAGCTGAGTAATATTCCATTATATAAAAGTACCACAATTTTTTTATCCAATCCTCAATGGGTGGACATTTGGGTTGCTTCCACAATTTAGCAATTACAAATTGTGCCGCTATGAACATGGGTGCACATATACTGCTGTGATATGATGTTTTCAGATCTTCTGAGAAAATACCCAGAATGGGAATAGCTGGGTTCAATGGGACCTCTAGACCTAGTTTGCTGAGGAATCTCCAAACTGATTTCCACAGTCTCTGTTTTTTCTGATGATTTTATTAACCTTTTTCTTACCAAATTCCTACCTTTCTTATTCTTCCCTTTTAAACTATGGTATCTTGTTTTCACTATATACTATCGCTGGGCATCTTAAGACATTGAGCCTTCCTTTGGGAAAATAAGATTCACTTATACTTTGGACTCATAATCTGTCAGTAACTATATAATATCACAATTTTCAAAATTTAGTCTCTTTTAGACAACTTTGGGAATAGGGCATCAGTGGTCCCATGTAAAGGCACTGAATATAAATGTGATGGACTTATGTGACAACTTGGCTACACCAAGGTATCCAGGTATTTGGTCAAACATTTTTGTAGATGTTTCTGGAAGGGTATTTTTTAGTTGGTGTTAACTCACTTACTTTGAGTAAAGCAAATTACCCTCTCTGATGTGGTGGGTCTTGTCCAATCAGTTGAAGGCCTTAACAGGAAAAAGAAATATCTGAAAAGTGAATTCTAGTATCAGACTGACAGCCTTTGACTGAAAACTCTTTGCCAGTCAGCCAGCCTGCTGGCAGACTGTGGACATGTGAGCCTCTATAACTACATGAGGCAAGTCCTCAAAATAAATCTCACTCTGTATACATACATTCTATTGGTTCTGTCTTTCTGGAGAACTCTAATACAACAAGTAAGTAGATACTTCTGTTAAGAAGCTGCATTATTCCTGAAAGCCTCATTCTTGATATTATTCTATCACTGATTTATTGGTGAGAAGAATATAGCTAATTAAACACAATACAGACACTAACAAACTTAATTCAATGGGATGATATCAAACAATTTCTTATAATTTTCTTTATATATTTACATATTTCTTATAATTTTACACATATTTCTTATAATTTTCATGTTATAAAAAGTACCATTTTCCAAAGACATCCATTTTGTATAATCCTAAGTAAAACAGTGCCAACTGAGAGGTGTAGGGAACCCAAGAGAGTTTATCTTACCTCCACTGAGAATCTTTTGTGAGCTAGGCAAGCCAATGATTACTATACTTGGGTGGACACAGAATTACAAATATTCAGGAACACAAGTAAGTAAGAAATAATAACTATTATAAGTCTCTTAAATAGATCTCACTTCATGAGTAATGTAATTCCTTGTCAACACTAGAAAACTGCAGGCATGTTCAGATTTGAAGCTGCCTCTTCTTAATCCGGTTCCTATTCTGATTATACCAAAAATGTGTCACTCACCTCATGGACTTCATTCTCTGCCTCCTGAGTTCTACTCGGAGCCTCTAGGAAAGTAATGTGAGAAGACAGCTTTTCTGAAAATCACACACAAAAAGAAATCCTTAGAAAATATATACGGAATATTTTTTAAAAAAAGGGACATGAATACATGGGAGACTATTTGAGATGCACAAAATAATCAAGAAGAAACAAATATGAGAAATGGTTTGGGGGCAATGAAAGGCTATCTTACTAACACAAAAACAGTAAGAGACCATGAGAAGATGAGCTGTCAAACAGACTAGAACTAGGTAAGGATAAGGAGCCTGAGTGCTATATTCTAAATAACAGAAAATCCGAGAAGGATGCCAGGTTATGTGAGATGAAGCCATTATTCTTATGGCATAATCTGGAACTCTGAAGGCAAATAAATTGGCCTTAATTTATCTATAACAAAATGTGTTCATAATAAACATTTTACATTAACACAGCATTTGCAACACACGCACTTTCCATTTCTGCACTGTAAGGGAGCTGCCCCGTTTCCAGGGCCCAGTGAGGACACAGGAAGATGACGTGAGATGAAAAGGTTACGTAACCAGTTGAGAGAGAGAGTGGGGACTAGACTCCAGGTCTTAGCAATGTACAGATCTAAAAGGGCTAGAAATACCACAGAAGACTTTAAAAAACACTATAATTAGTAGCATCAAGAAGTGTTTTATAAGCTACTACATCGTTTTTAGAAGTTTCTTTTCTCACACGGCACCCAAACGCCTTAGCGGGCCTTCCGGGCCTTCCCGCGTTGACCCCACCTCTCCTCCAGCCTCTGCTCTCACGCCGCTCTTTTGTGCCCTGGCCCCGCACGCGCTGCCTTCCCTCCCGCTCCGCAAACACCTCGAGCTTACGCGCACCTCAGGCATTTATTTGCACGGCTCCTTCTGCTTCAGAGGCTCTCCGCTTACCTCTACAAGGCTGTCCCCTCTCATTACTCGGGTCTCCAGAGGGCCCTGGCCTGACCTCGCTGATACTGTCTTCCTCTCACCCCACACCTACTTGTTGTACCTTGTGTTATTTTATCTTAAATATACACATATTTTTAATGTCCTGTCCCCCCCCCCCGCGTATGTTCACAGCTGTATGAATACAGGAAAGATTATTCATGAAACAAATGAATTTATGACAGAACACACAGCATACTCATATACTTCACAAGATTACTTAAGAAAGGGATACAGTGGTAGAAACGGCAATGCAACAGGTGAACTACATAGATGATAATATAAAGCAAATATAACCTATGAGATGAGACACAAAAGCCAATATAGAAAACCTAAAGGCCAATTATTTCTTCAGGAAAAAGAGGCAAAATCATATAATAATTCTAAACCATGCAGAAGTCAAATGAACAGTGGACACTGTAAAACTGCAAAATAAGCATCATGAAAAAGGTTTCAAAAGTGTTTTTAGTGAGTTAAACAATAAGCAGAAATATGTGATCCTCTTTATTCATTAATAATGATGGGAACAGTTTAATAAAGCTATAAAATGTGAAAGTTAGGAACATTGGCTCTAGTGTTTAATAAAAGCTTTACCACCTTCACCTGGAATTCATTCTCACTTCCAAAGACAAAGCAGAGTAATCAATCCGGGATACATTAGACAACTGGTTACATAACCTCTTCATCTCACATCATCTTCCTGTTTCCTCACTGGGCACTGGAAATGGGGTAGCTCCCTAAAGTGCTAATTATATGCTGTGAAACCCATGCGGTCCTTGTGAAGCAGATGATTAGTGGACAAAGATTCACCTTACTTTTCACATAGTCCAGTAGAATAAAATATTAACAGTTTTAGTTCAATCCATCAAAACTTTATTCAGCAGCCATTGTTTTCCAAGTACTACACTAGCTCTAGGTAAAGATTTAACAAAAAGGAAAACATCCCCTGCCCTTAAAGAGCTTGTACTTTATCTGTGAAAAGCTTCTATTAATGAAGCTGATCAACAGATCATTCCAATACAACACTGCACAAATACAAAGGAAATTACAAAAGCATAAAAATGCATTTAACACAAGATTCAGGGCTGAATTCCTAAAAAAGATAATCCCTTGGTTGAGCTCCAAAGTATGAGTAGCCAGACTAAAGGAAAGGGGTAAGATTCTAAGCAGGGCATTACATCAGCAAAAAACAAAACAGATTGTACTATTAACATTTTATTTGACTGACTTCTGTTACTTTACTCAATCAGTTTACTGCTGAGAATGTCCTTCCTTTCCTACTTTGCCTATGTAAAAACTTATCATCATATTAAGGTCCCATTCAAATCAAATTTCCTGGAAGATATCACAGTATTCCCAGATGAAGGTAAATTATACAGAAATCATGCAAAGTTTCTAGTTCATGTTGTAAAAAGTTATGTAAACACTGGCACAATGCTGTAATTATTAATCTTATCTATGAAAACTACCAGCTCTGCTCTTTAAGATCTTTATTTTCACAGAATCAGAAAATCTACATGTCAGATACAGAGAGGTAAGAGTTGGGGCACACATGGCACAAGAAGACAGGAAATTACGATTTATTTATACATACCATTCACAGCTCTCAGCTTCTCCAACTCTACAGAACTAAGGAGGACAGTTTCGTTTGCATTCTCTGGCTCTACTACTCTCTTCTGCAAAGAGGCAATGTTCTCCTCAGTGACTGCCTAAATTGTAGAAAGACAACAAATTAATGATTCTCCAGTGAAAAACTCTTCTACTAATTCCCAGATAGCCTCCAGCATTTTTATCTTCTAAAAGTTCTCCAGCCATGAAAACGTGTACTTTAAAAATGCCAGCTACTTATCTATATAATCGTTGAAGAAAATGTTTTTCACTTGAAGATAAAGAAATAGAGTTCATTGTTTTTTAAATGTAAGATTGAAACTTAGATTACAAGATAGAAATTCTAAGCCTAATGCATGTGAAAGAATATTTTTAGCGTCACAAACAAAGAACACTATCCAGGTGAGATTAATGGTACAAAGCAGCAAGGCCTCTCTCCTGAAGAAGAGTTAACATGAAGACAGACTCCTCAGAGAAACAAGGCAAAAGGAGTGCCTTAATGGAGTTTCTGTTTTGTTTTGCTTTCCGTTTCTAATAAAAATTCTCTTGCATTTATATACCCAGAATGTTTGGCTTTCCTATGACAGGAACATGTCAAATTATGGAGTTTTTAAGCCATACAGGTTTTTATAGCATACTGGGCCCTAAACCGTCATATGATGATTTAACAAACAGAAGTTTAGGGTTATATGACTTTTATCCAGAAGGAAGTTCCTCGTCTGCATTATCAAATAAAACTCTGGCAGAATAGCCACATCCTTTAAAGAATGAGAAGAAAGAGTAATAGCAAGGAAGAATCCTAAAGTCTATGTACAAACAGCCCAAATTTCTGACTGAACAATGAACTATGTATTTGTTTAGCTAACTTGAAGCAACTCAGCGAAAGCAAAAATAATTGAGTTTTAAGTGGCTCTCTAATATAGATCACAGACTGTAATTTGAGTACAAGTTACTGACTGATAAAAGTAGAACAGAGTAGAATCTTGAGAAAACATTCACAATATCCAGTATTAGCTACAAAATCACTTCACCATCTATAGAAAGAAGCTATTTTCTACACTTAAGACATAGATAAATATGATTATAATGCGAAGATAGGAACTCTTAGTGCAAAGAAATTATAAAATAAACCAAGTTGAAATTCTAGGTAAAAATATAGAATACCAAAATGGAAAATTCCATGGATAGGCTTCAAACCAAAATATAGGTGACTCAACAAAGTCTTGGTGAACTTGAAAACAGTTCAACAGAAATTAGCCTACCTCCACATTGAAAAAACACTGAACACAACCTCACGGACATGCAGGACAATATTCTACGTGCTGCAAAGGATATGATGAGCAGAAAAATTAAGAAATAGCTAATATTTCCAAACCAAAGATTTTATATATATATATTTACAAAACTGAAGAAAATGACAAAAATCACAACAAAGTACATCACAAACAAGGAGAACATTAAGGTCAATATTTTCCTCAGTATTTTTTAAACACGTAGAACTATTTCAAGCATTCATGTTCAAATGTGTGCTGGGCTTATAACTTTTATTAATAAAACTATGTCGTAAAGGGTACACGACCACAAAGCTTCTACATTTTAAATGAAGTGGTACGGTATTAGTACTAAGAAGACTGAAAACTAATGATGTATAGTATACTTTCTAGAACAACCACTTAAAAAGTTTTTTTGTAAAATGATATAGGTAAAAATCTAATACAGGGTCTTTGCTTCCACTACAGGTAGAATAAAATGAATAGATTTATCCTCCTAACTGAAACAACCAAAAAAACTAAAACAAAACAGAAAAACCTTACAAGACTAAATAATAAACCAGTAGTTTTCAAAGTACTATGTATCAGGCAATGAAAGACAGTAATCCTTATGGCAACAAAAAAGGAGAATCCTGCAAAGTTAATGCCTTGAAAGAACTTCTGGGCTGTGTGCCCCAGGGAGAAACCTAGGCAGAACCTGGCTGGTCTGGAGTTGAGGAGACATAGAGACTTCAGAGAGAGCAAGACGGCTAGAGTTCACAGGATAAGCCAGCGCACAGGGTCGGAAGTAAGAATTCAGTAGGGTGCAGAGCAGTCAAACCATCAGTCTCAGATGAAGGAACAGCACTTGACACTCATACAAAGGCCTGCCAGCTCCCGTACTCAAATATGAAAACATGGCATTCCATAATGGAGGGCACTAAGTGGGATGCTCCACAAGGTCTCTGGCTTCAGTAGTAAGGAATGGCCGAGAGCTCATGCAAACCTTCCTAAGAAATCAAAGCAAGATCTAAAAGGAACAAACTTCAAGTAGCTTAACTGAATCCCATGAAAGGAGCTTCAAACTATAAATGCAAAGATATCCAGCATCCAAACTATCTGGCCACCAATCAAAGATTATCAGCCACACAGGAAACAAGAAAATTTAAGCCATAATGAATACAGAAATCAACTAAAAAACCCCAGCACTGACAGATGTTAGAATTTTAAAATAAGGGCATTAAACAGCTATTAATGTTGTATTCTTACAGAAGCAAAAAGTAAAACATGGGAGATAGTATGTCTATATGTGATTTCAGAAACATGCACTTTGAAGTTACCCATGTGTGGTGCAACAACCATTGGTGATTCCCTGTCGCTTTGTCTATAATTCAATTTTGATTGTACTGCTCTTATGCTACTTTGTGTCTTTTTGTTAATGTTTTCCTTTTTTGTTGTTGTTGTTTTGTTTTGGTTGCTTTTTATACTTTCAAAGATAAAAAAAAAAGGGAGATAATTTTTAAAGCCCAAATCAGACTTCTATAGAAAATCACATTTCAGATTGAAAAAAAAAAATACAATGGACGAGATTATAACAGACTAGACACTGTGCAAGAGAAGATTAGTGAATGTAAAGATACAGAAACAAAATGAAACAGGAAAAAACCCTTGAAACAGCATCAGTAAATTCTGGAGCAAGGGCCAGTGGAGGAAGGAGACAGAGGAAGTTAGATAGCAGGGCACAGATCCTGAAGAGTTACCCTAAAACAAACTAAATGTCGGGGCTTAAACGAGTGTTAATACCTGAGGACCCAAACAACAGTTCAGCACGCTGACTATCAGGGCCTAAAGGAGTGCTCGGGACAAAGAACAGGCCCCTGAATAAACGGGAGGCCTTAGAGGAAGTGATGTGAAAGCAAAGCAGCGCGCTCTGCGGACCTGCACCCAGCACGGCCCTGCTTCTTATCATGGCACTAGTGCCAGAAACTGCGCAAACCCCGGAGGCTGCGCTGCCATGGTTTCCACCTGCCGAGCCTCTCCTGTACAGCAGGGAGCGTCCCCTTTTGTTCTTTCCATTAAATGCACACTCGGGCATTCTCCGCTGCTTGCTGCACCCTGTTTTGTTGGCTTCACCTTCACTGGCCCAAAACAAGACCCTGAGAACTAGAAAGAACTGGCTACCTAATTTATTAACTGAAGTTCCCAAAGGAGTTAGAAAAAAATTTGAGTAATTATGGCAGAAAAATTGGCTTTTGTTTTGGTACTGAGAACTGATCCTAGGGCCTAAATCCTCAGCTCTTTTTGTTTTTCTTCTTTAATTTTGAGACGTATTGCTCAATTACCAAACTGCGCAGTCTGGGAATCCTCCTGCCTCAGCTTCCCAAAGTGCTGGGGTTACAGGCATGGACCACCATGCCTGACAAATCTGCAAAATTGATGAAAATGTTAAACTCAGAGATGCAGGGCTTATTAAACTCAATGTACAGAAAACATGACCAAAATGTTGTCATGTTAATTGAAGTATTCGTTATCCAGCTACTCAAAACTACTGATAAAATCCAAAAAGCAGCCAGAAACAAAAAACAGGATGACAGCAGATTTCTTGACAAAAACAAAATGTAACCAAGCAAACAGAAGAGTAATATTCTTAAAGTACTAAAAGGAAAAAAAAAAAATAACTGACAATGTACACTTCCAGTCAGCAAAAATACCTTTCAACAAGGTTGAGATAAAGGTATCTTTAGCAACAAGAGTTAGAAGAATTATCACCAAGGAGACTTTCATGCATATAGATACACATGTGCATGAAATACACACACACACACACACACACGTGTACACACAAAAGTTAAAGGAAATCATTTAGGCAGAATGATAGCACATTAGAGTCCTACTTGTTTTTAGATTTATTTTTCCTTCTAGCGCCGAGGCCTCATGCATGCCAGGCAAGTGCTCTACCACTGAGCTGTAGCCCCAGCTCATTTTCCCATTTTTTGGCAAATAACATTTTACTGGCACAAAGCCACAGTCATTTGTTTACTGTTACTCGCTACCTGTTCCTGCGCTACAGCGGCAGAGCAGAGTGTTTACAGCAGACCGAATGCCCACAGAGCCTAAAGCATTTACTCCCTGCCCCTTTAGAGGAAAGACTGCCAATCCCTTCATGGAATGAAAAGCACTGAAGTGGTTAACTGCAGTGGTAGTTAGGATTTATTTTCTTATTAAGTAAATCACTTTGAAAGATAAACAAGATGTTTTATTTGCAATATCTAAAAACTGACAGCAACTCAAATTTTCCACCAGTGTATAAATGAGTCACAGATTGTGGTATGTACAATATATTCAATAATACAACACAATGAATTATTGCTACCTTCAACATTAGAATAAATCTCAAAGTAAGCATGCTGAATAAAGAAATCAAATGAAAGGACACATACAGCATACATGAAATTCTAAAAAAGAAAAACCAGTGTATAATAACAGAACCTAATTAGTGGTTGAGCAGAGGAAGAGATGAGGGAAAGATCACACGGGGTGGCTGGAGATGACGAATATGCTCACTTTCCTTGTAGTGGTGATGCTTTCATGGTTCAAAATGTATCAAGTTGTACACCCTAAATATGCACATGGTTTGTATATCAAGTGTACCCCTCATAGAGCTGTTTATAAGGAAAATAAGTCAGTCAGAAAAAAGTGAGTTTCAGAAACGTTCACATTATCAAACAGAAGGTATAAAACAAATCTCTGTAAACTTCAAAGGACTGACTTGTATATTCTCTTATCACAGTGAAACTCAGTTCAACATCAGTAAGACACATAGAAACAAAGTTGAATAACGATATCAAACAGACTTCCAAATTATCCATAATCTAAGAACTCACAAGAGAAATTATAAAAATTTTCAAAAACTTAGTAAGAAGTAATCTCACAAAATACCAAGCTGTGCATGCATAGAGGGAGTTACTTTGTCTTAAGAAGCTATAAAGAGGGGAGTAACATAAATCCAAGTAAGTAGAAAGAAATATTAAAGAGCAAAAATCAATGCAAGTGAAAACACATCAGCAATAGAAAAAGGAAGCTAAAAATGGGTTCTTTGAAAAGCACACTCTTACGGCTCAGTAGTATGCACTTTAGCATTTGGGGGGCTCACAGCTATTTGAGAAGCTGAGGCAGGATGATCTCTTTAATGCACAAGGCTCAGACTAGCCTAGACAACATACTGAAACCTCATCTCAAACATATAAAATAAAACTGAGTAAGTTCTAGGTAGACTGCTCAAGAAAATGCACAAACTAACAAGGGGGGGTCAGCATAGAGGAGTATATCACTACCAAGCTTACAGTCAATAAAATGACAAAATGTTAATACTATAATTAACATTAAACAAAAATTTGGTACCTTCAATAAAATAGATAAAAATATAAAAATAACAAAAGTGACACAAGGAAAAAGAAAATCTTACTAGCCTTGTTGTATCTATAAAAGAAATTCAACTCAACATCAACAATCTTCCTATAATTCCAAATTCAATGGTTTTATTTGTGAATTCCTTCAAACACTTAAGAAATAATACTAATTATAGACAAACTCCAAAAGCAGAAAAAAAACACTTTCAAAAAACGAAAAGGAACATTTTATGAAGTTGGCATGACCCTAACACTGTACCAAAGTCTGACAAAGATTTCCCAAAACTAGAAAATTACAGACCAATATCTTTTATAAATATAAAAACCTTTCACAAAATATTAGCAAACCAAATGTATAATCTATTAAAAAGAAAATATTTTATGACCAAGTAGGGTTTATCCCAATGATGCCAGGTTGTCTTAATATTCAAAAATTACTACCATACTAATTATATCATATTAACAGAATAAAGAAGAAAATGCATATGACCATTTCATCAATAAAAGCAGAAAAAATATTTGACATAATTGAATACCAATTCTCAGCAAAAAGGAATAAAAGAAAACATATATTCAGACCAATAAAGAACATTCATGAAAACCTAAAAGTAGTATCACAGCTAATGGTAAAATATGGAACATTTTCCTTTAAGAGGACAAACAATGGAAGAAAGATTAGTTTTATCACTTCTATTAAATGATGACATAAAGATTAGAAAGAAGTAAAACTTTGCTTGCTGCTGTCATGACTGCTTATGTAAAATATGTAAAGCATCTACAAAAAGTTATTATTAAAACTAATGCAATGAAATTGTGTTCACAGAATATAAGGTTAATATGGTTCAACTGTATACTTATATAATTACCAGCATAGTTGGAAAATGAAATTCAAATACTTTCATCTATAATAACAAAAATTATGGACTACTTTGGAATTCCTTTTGAAATATACACAATTTTTCCAATGACAACTAAAAGCACTGCCAAGAAATTAAAGATCTAAATAAATGATGATATACTATATTCATAGACAGAAAAGTTCAGTAGTGTTAAGATGTCGATTCTCCTCAAATTGATCAATAGGTAATAATAGAATGCCAACTCAAAGTTCCATCTGGCTTTTATACTACAATATAATTTGAAAAGCTGATTATATACATTTATGTGGAGATGCACAGGACCTCACTAACCAAAAGTAACCCTGTAGTAACGAAGACACTTCATACAGGTATAAGGACTCACAGATCAATATAACAGAACAGAAAGTTCATAAATGGACCTATTAATCTTTGACTCTAAGAGGTACCAAAGCAATACAATGAGTAAAGTCTCTTGAAAAAATGATGCTCGGAACAGCTAGATGTCCATATAGAGAAAAACAAAACAAAATCCTGATGGTAGAGGGTTGCTAGGAAATAAGCCCAGGGGGGCTGGAGGTACAACTCAGTGGGCTAAGTGCTTGCCGCTGAGCACTAGGGCCCTGAGTTCGATCCCCGGTCCCGAAAAAAAAAAAAAAAAAGGAAATAAGCCCAGGGCCTTTGCACTGAGCTACACCTCCAACCCTTTTCTTTTAAATTTTGAAATAAGGTCTCACTAAGTTACCCAGACCAGAATCAAATATGTGATCCTTCTGCCACAACCTCCCAGAGTGCCGAGATTACAGGTATGCATGACCATATCCAGCCAAAAAATGTGATTTTATTTTAATACTTGTATTTTAATCCCATATACAAAAATGTATTAGGGTTTAGAAATTTAACTGTGCAAGCTAAAACCATAAAGTTTGTAGAAGAAAACAAGAGAGTATATTCATGAAGGACACAGAAACCCAAAAGCATAAAAATTGATAAATATACCTAATCCAAATTCTAAAATGTGTACTAGTTAAAAGCCATCATTAAGAAAATGAGCGGGCAAGCCGCGGTATGGGAAGAACTGCTCACATTCAGGATAAAGAATTCCTATAACTTGGTAAGAAAAAGACAACTCCCTTTGTAAAACGGGGACATGACTTGTGCAGTCATCAAAACATATACATGGCCAAGACTCTCAAGAAAAATATCCAACACTCTTTTGTTCCCAGGGAAATGCAAGTGAAACCACACACCCAGTAGATTGGTTAAATATTTTTAAAATGGACGATACAAAATCTGGGAGAAAATGTGGAGAAACTTCAACTCATATATTTCAGGGTTGAATATAAGATAATACAACCACTTTGAAAAAGATCTGGCAGTTCTCTATAAAACTCATATATATATCTATATATCTATACATATGTACTTTATAGCCTAACTATTCTTTAGCTAGTAAGTGAAAACCTATGCCAACACAAATGCTTGCAGCTTCGTAATAGCCGAAGCATGATAAACCCATTAGTAGGAAAGCACAGCGCAATCACACAACAGGAAATTGTAGTCCACTCATAAAATGGAATACTTCTCAACAATATAAAGAATATGATGCATGCAGTATTGTAGATGAAACTCAAAACACACTGAGTTGAAGCTTTGCACAAAGAGCACATATTGCATGATTATATCCATCTGTTGTTATAAAACAGGCAAAATTAATCTATGATGAAAAAACAGTAGTCAAACCTCTCTTCTCTCCCCAAAGAAGAGCGTGAGGTTACATACATCCCAGTAAGAGTCTGGGTAACTAGGTGTAAATGCATCTGACAATACTCAATGCATGCTACATTTAAGATTTATGCACTTTCATTTATAAACAAGATAGTTAACATAGTTATACTGCTAATTTCTCTTAGTTCACTGAAAAGAAAGGTTTGTGCTAACGTTGTTTGGACACTATCTCATGCCTATATTTTGACAGTAAGTACTCTGAAGATAATAATATGCAGTGTATTAATTATTGTTATTCCCTTGTTATGCTGTTTTGAAATTGTGTGTTTTTTCTTCCTTTTAAAATAATAATAATAAAAAATTTTGTCTCAAATAAATAAATAAATAAAAAGGGCTGGGGATGTGTAGCTCACTGCAAAAGCCCTGAGTTCAATCCTCAGTAGTGGAAACTATAAAAAAGTTTTAAGAAAAGATTTATGCACTTAATCATTTATACATCTTATCTGAAAAGAAAGAGAGCCTGGGGACATGGCTCAGTGGTAGAGTTCTTCCTTTGCATGTACAAGGCCCTGGGTTCAATCCCCAGTACCATACACACACACACACACAAACTGAGTTTGTCAGCCCATAAAGAAATTAGTCAGCCGGGTGTGGTGGTGCATACCTGTCATCCTAACACTCTGGAGGCTGAGGCAGCAGAATCATTGTGAGTTTGAGGCCAGCCTGGGCTACATAGTGAGTTCAAGGCCAGCCTAAACTACCCAGTAAGACACTGTCTCAAAACAAAGAAATGGAGAAATTCCTCAACTAACATAACTCAACTATAAACAAATACTGAAATCTAATCAATGATATATTTAAGACTGAACTATTTAAGGGTAAAATATTTAAAGAGAAATGTAGTAATGTAAAAAACTTTCTGTATACCCTATTAAACAGTAAGAGGAATTGATAGATAGATGGGCCAGTGGTCAAAAAGTTGATAAACATAGTAATATGATAGAAACTACACATGGATATGTAGGTTTTCACTATAAAACTTTTCAATTTATTTGACTGGTTGGAAAATGTGTCAACAAAACAGTGGAGGAAAAGTTTGAGAATGAGATTTTTTTTTTTTTTTTGTCTTTTTGAGACAGGGTCTCTCTATGCAGTTGAGGTTGCCCTTGAGTTCACTTTGTAGCCCAGGCTGATCACGAACTTGAAACAATCCTCCTGACTCAGCCTCCCGAGTGCCGGAATTACAGGCATGCACCATCATGCCCCAGCTGAGAATGGGATATTAGAAAGGATTGGCAAGCCTGAAGGCTACAAAACAAGAAGCAAAAATTTTAACACTGCACCATACTCCCCAGGGAGCATGCAACTCCTGTCTAGTAAATCTGTTGGTTTCAAAGAGTATAATCTTATAATTAAGGTGAATGAAAAAAATTAAGGTGAATGAACCCAATTATCCCGGCTTGGCACTGGTAAATTAAGATCATTAACCTAGCTCCCCTTATTCTGAGATTTATGTTCAATAAGCAGCTTTCTGGTGATTATAATCTAGCTTTATGAATGATTTTTATATAAGAGAGACAGAATATACTGGCCAATCAGCAATTACCTGGCCATTCAATTTTTTACATTTTTATTAAATTTTTAAAATAAAATTAATGAAAGCAGTATTATTTCTGTAATAGATGTATAGGTTTTGTTTGTTTGTTTGTTTTCTGTACTATATCAAAATCAAAGCTGACTGCTGAAATGGGAAAATTGGTTATAAAAGCAAGTAATGATTTACCTCCAACAAAGACTTTTAAAGGCCTTAGAATCAGAGAGGTTACTGAGACCACAGTGCTTGTTAACTATTATGTTCTCATTATTTTTTGTTGATAGAGTGTATTAATGCCTTCCATAACTCCCTTCAGATAGAATTATCCCCATAAAGAACATTTTAACACGTTAATAAGAAAGGTTAGTAATGCTTTCTGCAATAAATCCTCATTACAGCCCCCAAGCAGACAAATCATATTCAAAAGAAATTCACATTTAATTACCTGTATGCCCTCATTACAAACATCTGGGAGAGAAGTCTGAGATGCTATTTCATATTTTTGCAAAGTTGGTTTATTTAGAAATTGGCTAATTTCTCTGGATTTTTGCTGGAGTTGATCTAAGGAAAAGAAAACAATAGGAGGAATATTTGCTTCAAGCCTGAAACTTAATTAGCTATGACCTAAAGATATAGCATACGCTGCTTCTTAATTCAGTTAATTTAATTCAAATTATGGTGCCAATGACAATTCTTTTTAACTCTTTAAATGCTCTCAAGGACAAAAGGGCATCTCAAAGGAAAAACAGAAACAATAGAATAGTATTGTTCTGCTATTTAAGTAGAAGAAATCCTGGCATTTGCGGCAAAATAGATGAAACTAGAAGTCGTGGTATTAAGGGAAATATGCCGGACCCAGAAAGACAGGTACTACATGTTCTCTCTCAGTCGTGGAAACTAAATAAAACTCCTCCTGAAAGCGGAACAGTGATTACTGGGGGCTGAGAAGGACCTGAGGTGAGGGGAAGAGGAAGGGTGACTGAATAGGACCGAGGCACGCTATACGCATGTATGGAGACATCACACTAAATCCCATCGATATGTATGATTAGGATGGATGGATAGACAGGTGATACATAGGCAGGCCTAGGCATTTTTTAAGAGTTATTCTTTCTTTTCTCCTTAAAGATGGCTTTAGGGTTTTTATTTCATTTTCCTCACTCTCCCACCTCATCAAGATTATACAGCAGGGACTGAAACGTTAACATGGTTCACTTACGAGGCCTGTATGTTCATGTAATACCCCATTCTCTGTAATGTTTCTCAAGGCTTCGTGACTAATACTCAATTCCTCAATATATATTTTCAACTTAGTTCTTTCTAAAGTCTTTCCTTAGATATATGCCAACCTATCAGTAGAAGTCATGATGTGGAGAAGATGACTCATGAGATGGATTATTGGTGTTGAGTGATTTTAACTTAATTTATAGGCTTCTAAAATGTTCACTATTTCAGCCATACATGGATTTTATAAAACATACTTTTAAATATAAAAACATACTTTTATAAAACATACTTTTAAATAAAGTTTTATTTACATCTTCTCAAAAGACAAAAGTTTTCTTTAAAGAGAAATTTTCATCTATAAGAAAAGCACTGAGATTTAAGGATGACTCCATAGAATTCAATCACCCTACTATACATCTGCATCTGGCCTGAGTTTTCTACAAATTAATTCAAATTCTATCCATTTCAGTCACCAAACCCTTCAGAGCAGAGTCACATTTCACAGAGCATTTTATTTAATATCTAGACTATCAGCATCACTGTAGATCGTTACAATATTAAGATAGGTTAGAGCTTCAGTTGGAGGCAAAAAATATAACAAAGATTTCATTTCTTTCTTATCTTTCTGTTAATCAATTGGCTTGAGGAAGTAATGTTATTAACTTCCCCAGAGAAGTGGCCTTCAAAAGCCGCCAGGATACTGACCTTCCAGCTGTTGAATGACTTGGGCTGACTGAATTGCCTGTTCACTCTTATCTTGGAGAAGTCTTGCATTTTCATCCTTAAGAGCATCACAGGTAGACTGCAGCTCTTGTTCAGCCTTCTGGAGACTCAAAATGTGACAGGTCTTCTCTTCCATTTCTGATTTGTGCTTCTGCTCCAGAGCACTGTATCGAGACTCCAGTTCAGCCTGTGCTTGGCCTGCTTGCTCAAACTGTCCCAAAAGATCATTCATCTCTTTCTGAAGGTTATGGAAGGATAATTTTCTTTCTGCTACGTCAAGTTCCATCTTTTCTATCAGTGTTTTTGACTCCCGTCTTTCCATTTCTATAGTGTTCTTTAAAGTATTACGTTCAACTTCCATCTGCTGTAGCTGCTGAGAGAGACTCTAAGAAAAAAAAAAAAGGAAAATACTTCACAAGCTATAAATATAGCACCTGAAACCAAATCTACTATTAAATAAGACCCTGTGTTTTTGCCTCTAGACCTATTTTTACAGTTTGTACTCACATATATTTACTTGGGTCATTACCTTTAAGTTTCTCTTATTACCATTAGAAAATAAATTTCATATGGGAAGAGATGTTGTTTTATATTTACTGTACTGATCTCCAGCACTTAATACATTATTATAGCATAGACTGGTGTTCAGTAAGTACTGAAGGAATGAATCTAGGCCTTGCCTTCAAGGAAATGAGTTCAGGGACACTGAAACAGGTGAGTATAATACAAAAGAACAGGGAAGGAAGCTGTTAGCATGGCCTTCTGAGAAGAGACACACCATTCCAAGATTTAAATAGTGAGTAACCAGCAAAGCAAGTGGGCATTAAAGAGTACTTCAACATTAGAAGTGCATCAAGTAAGAAAAAAAAAGCATAGTTACCTTTATACTAAGGAGTTAGTAGGAGGTTAGGGCTGTGGTAAGAAAAGGCAGGAAATAAGACTAGAAAAATAGTCATATGCCATCATCAGGACCCTTATATACCGTATCATTAAGGGACAGGGATTTTGCTATTTTAAGTAATGAAGAGCCTTTGGTTTTTCGAGACATTCCTCTGACTGCCAAAGGAGGATACACTGGGGAATGGGAAGGAGAACAGAGGCAGAGAAAAAGCTGTTAGGAAGTACTCTCTATACACACACGTTCCTCAGCCAGAACTGTAGTACTGGTATTATTGATAAAGAGGAGAGCAGATTCAAGAATTAGGTAAGAGGGAAAAATCAGCAGAAATTGATAATTTATTAGCTGTAGGAGTTAAAGAATATAGAGGAGCTAAGAAAGCATAACAAATTTTAAGTGAATAGTTCATTCAAAGAAAACATAAAAATAATAGATTTTCTGTGTTTTTAATATATTTTTATTTTAACTGACAAATAGTACTTGTACATAGTTATGGGTACAGTGCAGAAATTCACTCTTCCTAGGCTCTGGCAACCACTCTTCTGTCCTCTACCCCTTGAGACCAACTTTCTTTTTTTTTTGAGGTACTGGGGATCGAACTCAGGACCCTGCGCTTGCTAGGCAAGCGCTTATTCCACTGAGCTATATCCCCAGCCCCGAGACCAACTTTCTAACATCCATATACAAGTTAGAACATATGGCATTTGGACTTTTGTGCCTGATTTACTCAATACCCTCTAGATCCATCCAAGTGATTGTAAAAGACAGAATTTCATTCTTTTTTTTTTTAACAGTTAAATACCATTCCTTTGCACATATAAATATACAGCACATTTTCTTTATTCACTCACCCACGGATGGGCACCTGGGCTGATCCCATATCTCAGCTATGTGTGAACAGTACAGAATAAACACGAGTGCAGATGTGTCTTCAATATTCTGATTTCATTTTCTCCAGATATGTATCAAGTAACAAGATTACTAAATCATATGGTAGTGCTATATTTTTACTTTGTGTGGTAAAAATAATCGTTTTTAAGGAAAGAAGATGAGCTCTGTGTTCACCTGTTGAATCTGAGGTGCCTGTAATCAGCATGAAACTAGAAATATACCAAGTCCACCAGGGAGAAGTTAGGGGTAGTGTGCATGGAGTCTTATGTCTACCATAAGAGAGGAAGAGAGGATACTGGGCTAAGGCTAGTATACCAGGGAGCACCATTCATGGGCAGCGAAAGAAGTCTACGAAGTCTGACCAAAACAAAAGCTCCAGAGATGCAGGCAGCAGAGTAAGGTAACGCATGTTCTAATAGCCAAGGGAATGGAAGCTTCAAGGAATGAGTGATCAACACCAATGAAGCCACAAGGTCCAGCAGAATAAGACTTAGAAAATGTTTATTAGATCTGACAATTTGGAAATGTTTCATGATTCTGCAGAATGATTTTAGTGGAATCACAGTAATTCTAGCTATCATACCATGTTGTGTGTACTAAACCCCACCCTAAATACTTTCTGATCCTGTTTCAGGGGATCTCGTGACATGCCCATGGTATAAATACTATTACTTTCATTTCATTATGAAAATGCCAAAGCCTTAGAAATCAACATCTGAATTTTTCATCTGTGAAATGAGAACAATAATAGTATCCATGGCATATGGTTGTTGTAGTGAGGGTTCATAATGCTATTAACTAATACATAATTTTCCAAAAGTTACATAGATGTAACTCTCTGGGTGCTAACTATCTAGTAAGTGACCCAACTGGGATTTGAATCTCAATTTCTGGTCACAGCCAGACAGGGTATTTGGGCCAGAGTACAGGTCTCATGAGAATAAAAGGGGAGTGGTTTTATGCTAGAGAAAAAGCCTGCCTCAAGAAACAGAACTGAAAACTAAGGAGAACAAATGTGGTTGACTTTTTCCAGCAGTATCCAGCACCCAGGTGAACGGAAGGAGAAAGTGGACTGCAGCACCAACTGTGCATGAAGATCCGGAGACATGAACTGCTAGGACAGTGACACAAGGAATCTACAGGCTGCTATTGTGGTCCAAATGGCCAAGCGTGGCCCACACAGGACAGAGAAGCCAAGGAAGAAGTAACACACTGGAAGAACAAAGTGAAAAAAATGAGCAGATCTCAATGACAATGACAATGAGGTTGGTATGACAGAGAATGACAGGATACATTATAATAGGGAAGAGACTACTTGAATAGTAAGATATTAGAATATCTAATAACCTTTAGATTCCAGGAAACATTGCATAATGAAATCACTTCAATCCAACAGAACTGACCGAAACAGGCAAAGAAGAGACCATAGATAGAGCATAAGAATAATCCAAGACCATGGAGAGGAGTGAAGAGGTGAAACTCATTAGAGGAAAACAGGACATTCTAGAGAAGGTAGGACTCTAGAATTAAAATGGCAAAGGAAGAAAACAATAATAAATACATGTAATGTAAGCTCTTCGAGGGAAGGAACCGCAATTGTTTTGCTATCACTGTATCTCTGTATCTCCATAACTTAACAAGGTGACAGAGTTAAACAATCTGAAGAGAAACCAGAGTATAGTTCCATAACTGAAGTACAGAGTATCTGTTGAATGAAGGAATGAATGGCATAAATTCTTGAAGGCTTATCATAAGCTTTTACACCACTGCCAGGCAAACTGAAGCAGAAATGAACAATCCCCAGGCAGACAGTACCTGGTTTCTCTGTTCAGCGGCAGTCAGCTCCTGCTGTAGCAAGTCTACCACCTGAGCACGGCCTAACAAGGCCTCTTCATGTTCTTCAAGCTTCCTCTGCAGCACCCTCAGTTTCTGAAAAGAAAATACATTAGGCATAATGTGCCAACCCATGAGCATTGTTATTTCAATATGTCATAGAGATCTGTGTACATGGGATCATGGAATTTTGGGATGCGGGAAATGATAAAGAGTCACCAGCATGCTCCCCATTCACCAGAACAAAGAATGACCGAAGCGTCTTCTCCAGAGCACTGACAACAACCAAGCTCAGCACATTCAAGTCCCTGAATTAGGGAGCCTTTCTAATAATTAGAGAAAAATGACATATACCCTTTCAAAATTATGTTTTTCATGTCCTGTATCTAAATAAGGTAAGTAAAATGTGTATCTCACCCACCAAAGAAAACATTCTCTGCATGCAAGAACATTTCTCTTCTCCTATATTCATACACAGAACAGGTTCTTGAAGAAAACACTCACTGAATAAATAAATCAATGATAGGTATGAACAATTAATATTCCACTTAACTAAGTCATATATTCTGAAACTTAGTGGTACATTCGGAAAGAGTGCTTAGAACTTGAGAGAAGCTGCACTTACAATCAAACAGACCAAACACAAAGTGCCACTAGAGAGTCTTTCAGTATCGCAACACACTACACACAAAACAAAAACAAATAAAAAGTTAGTAAATGGTGAACTCAAATACAATGAAGTCAATCTTTAAAACTTAACTCAATGAACTTTTAAAAAAGGAATTACCTAAATTTAATCAAAATTTCATTACTTCAAAACCAATCCTTTTTATCTCCAATTGTTTGAAAGTTTAGACTTCACTGATTTGAAGGTTTGGACCAAGTTTTTTAATGCATGAAGGCAATATAATCAGCAAACTGAAGAGAAATAAATTCCTGACTACTACATACATTTCCCCAATTAAACTAAGCTTTGGACTTCCACCAACCTGATTAGAGAAGTACAAGGCAAGGTAAAGACAATAAAAATAAATAACACGGAACCAAGGACAAGGACACCAAAAAGAAGCCATAAGAAGAATGTTAAAACCAAGTGGAGAGAGGTGGGAAAGGAGAGAGGTTGGCAAGTGGCTGTGATGTCTTGATTAAGAGTTAACCAAAATGACAGTCATTCTACTAAGTTTGAGCAACACACCTGTTGCATCTCTGTTTCCACATCTGCCTGGGTTACTAACTGACGAAGCTCATCTTCGTGAAGACGAACCTGTGTCTCAAAGCGGGCATCTTTCTCTCGGACCACCTGCTGCATGGAACTCAACTGAAGACACACACCAGAGAAACTAGACAAGTTACACTCCCCAAATGGTTTGCAGAAAAGTTATAGCTACTCCTTAAAAACAGACACTAAGAACAGATAAGCAGTAGGGTTTTCTTTAATCCAATTTTGAATATCGGGGATGAAAATGCTGGAAGAGAGAGGCCGACCAGTAAGGCAACTTTCAAGTGTGAGAAAAGGCCTATTATCAAATTTAGGAGTCTGCTGAAATATAAATTTCAATTAGCATTATATTTTTATGAGTACAAAAGTGTTTTTAAATACAAAAGAAGGATGTCTTTCAAAAGTTCTAAAAAGATTAGAACAGTAAAAAAAAGAGTAAAGCTAGATTTCTGTTATGCTCTAGATATTTCTTTCACTATCATGCTTATAGTTAAACATTTTCAATAAAATTTTCCTTCTCCAAAGTGAAAATTTGTTTACTCAGAATACTCTACAACCAAACCCACACCACCTCCCCAGTTGGCTATTTTTAGTTGTCATTAATTGCAAGCTTCTAGCTCATGCTCATTTGTCATGGAAATAAAAGGACAGATTGTGGGACACTTAGTGTTTTTGTTTAGTTTTTTGGTTGTGGTGCCTGCTTATTCATTTCCGTAAGGTCTATGGTGAACTGATTGACCAATCTTAGCTTGTCCCTTTATACATCGGGCCTTGCAGTACTGCTTTTTTAGTTGTGACACTTTAATTGACCTTAGCTCTCTTTCTTGATAAGTTAAAAAAAAAAAACTAATCCCTATAATTTTTGATTATCTGAATTCTGACCTCACTATGAATTTGGAAACGTTGTGTTTGAAGTAGGCACACACTGTAATATTTACATCGCCAAACACATTTAACTTCCCTCCCCTTAAACCTACTGAATTGATTTTCTTCTCAATTTTGCTCACGTGCCCTTCTGTACTACTGAAATACCTTCTTGTACTTTGTGTAAATGTTATCTATCCTCCTGGTTTTGCTTAAATCCCAACTTTTCCATGTAACTTTCCTTAACTGTCATACTCACAGTACTGTCCTTCACCTCTCCAAATATTCTGGGATGTTGCTTGCTTTGGTAAAGCTAATAGGGTAAAATCAAGGATTTCAGGACATATATTTTAATTATATTACAGCAGTAGGCCATCCATAGAAAGTATTACTAACTGTAAGTCACCAATACATTTGATAGATAAGATCTGCTGTGCATAAAGGTATTTCAGGGATAAAATGTGCTATGATTCAAAAGCGTCCCCAAAGAAGAAGTACGAGAGTTAGCGGTCAACTAGAAAATTTAGAGAAAACAGGAAGAGTTGAGGATGCCAGTCCAAACAGTCTGGTCCTGGTAGCAGAAATAAATATGAAGAAGAATGTTACATACTAGTGCCATTTAACAAAAAAATCACATAATGTATACCACCTTCTCATTACATGATTGCTAAATAACCTTTTAATTATAATTTATTTTCCTATTAAGATTTTATGGAGAGAATGCAGCAAATTATTTTTATTTCTTTTTGTTCACCTATCAGTCTCTTTTGCTCAATGTGAGCCCATTCCAAACAGACTGAATTTTTTTTTTTCATCTTTTTGAGACAGGGTTTCACTGTGTAGTTCAAGCTGGCCTTGAGCTCACTTTGTAGCCCAGGTGGCCTCAAACTTGCAATGATCCTCCTGCCTCAGCCTCCCAAGTGCTGGGATTACAGGCATGTACCACCATGCCCGGAGAGAATTTCTACAAGCTACCAAAATCAATTTTTTGGACCTATGAAACTAAGACATAGTCATCAGTTGTGCTATGGCAAATTCAGCAATGTAAGTAACACCCTTTTGAGGGTTTCTAGTTCCTTGATGATATACTTCACTACCATGCTTCTAATTTGCTGTGCTACCACACCCTTCTAGTTCTACTTTAATACTAGTTACTATACCTTCATCTTCTAAGATTTAAGAAGTTGCTGTTTCAGTTGCCTTGCCAGATAATAACACATTGGATTTCATGATTATTTGAGTAAAGGCCCCTCTGCCCTACCTGTGCAGCTTGCTCTGCCTGTGTCTGGCTGAGCTGGGACTGCAAAGTGCTAATGAGCTCCTCCTTCTCCTGGAGCTGTTGCTTCATCATTACAAACTCTTCCATCTCTGCAGAACTCTTATCAAACTGAAGATACAGGAGAAAAAAATATTTAAGCAAAAGGATTAGCATCATTAATTCTTTGACTGACCTTTCTCATCTGCCCTATGTACCTATTGTATCTCCTTCTACTTTTCAGCTGACACCAAAGGGATTTGTAATTACTGTGGTTTTCAAAAAGAAATTATCACAATTTGTCAGTGGAAGACAGAAGTAGTAGCATCACTCTTTGCAGTTTCTCAGAATTCTCACATACAAAAAAGACAAAACAATGAAATAGCAAAGCTAAATTTAAAAAGGATAATATTTATAGGATAACATTTATAATCAAATTAGGAAAGTAGTCCTACAAACCCTAAAATACAACCAATGTCCTATACATTTTAGGACAAACCGCTAAAATCACAAAACTAGATGGCATTAGAATCCATGTAATAGAATAAGGCAGAAATAGAGCAACATTGGGTGGCCTTTTGAACAGGAAAAGTCCAAAGTGGCCCCCAATGTTAGAATGAACAACTGGCCAATATTTAATAGCAGTAGGTCTTTATCATTCTTCATTAGTGTGAAAATGTAAGGGTGTATCCACATTAAGAAGGACTAAAAGGGGTAAAGCAATGTAGCCTCTCTGTTCTCTCAAAACCAACTCATCAGAGTTCCCTTCTAAGACACTGACATGCATTAAAAAGGAACTTCTAGGAGTAAAATCAAAATTAAGCTGGGTAGGGGATGTAGCTCAGTGGCAGAACACCTGCTAAACATGCATAGGGCTATGTGGGTTCTATCCAGAGCACCACAATGTTACTAAACTCCTTGAACCATGCTTAGCCATAAGCACATGGGTCAAGATCTATGTGCTTGCTAGCACAAACTGCACCACTATTCATTGCCTTCCACTCATTCCTTTGAGCACTAGAATGAATATTAGAAGAATATACAACTTGCCACACTTCTGTAAATATGGCAGAAGCATTCTGGAAAGTGATATACATTTCTTACAAGGAGTTCTCCTTGGGGAACCACTCATGAAGCTCCAGGCTACTTGTTGGACCCAGTGCTATATACATGCCACTGTATGCAAAATGCCATTCACAATATACACCCTGGAAATCAACATTCTACACATCAGTGCTTTATAGATCTACACACTTCAAAGTGTTCTGTTCTGCTGAACTCCTTGAACTATGCTTAACCATAAGTGAATAAAGTTCTACCTGCTTGCTAGCACAAAGTGCACCACTATTCATTGCCTTCTACTCATTTCTATGAATGGAAGGCAAAACAAAACAAAACAAAACACATAATAATTAAGCAGAACAGGGATAACAGAGACAGAGGAAAGGGAAGGTCTACACACATACTATGTAATTCAGTATCAACTAGCCATATGAAGCTACAGAGGGCTTAAAATGTGACTGATGTGAAAGTAATATTTCATTTTTAATGTTATTAAGTTGTAATTAACAATTTTTTCTATTAAATACAATTTTAGGGGCTGAGGATATAGCTCAGTGGAATAAGTGCTTGCCTAGCAAGCGCAGGGTCCTCAGTTCGATCCCCAGTACCGCAAAAAAAAAAATAAATACAATTTTATTTTGGTATAACTATATTATATTTTACCTGCTGCACCAAGTAAGGGATTATTGAGGTGCTGCACAAGTAACAAGCATACACAGGACCAATGGGCTAAGTCAGTTTGCATGGTTTTTCTTCTACACCCCTAGATAATACTGTCTTTATTTGAATACTTACACAAATAAGTAACAGTATAAATCATAATTAGTAATTACATTGAGCCATAAACTATTTTAATTATAATTGAATATTTTTCTAGTTTAATAATAAGTATAGACAGATTTTTAAGTTTAAGATGAAGGTAGATTACATATACATAATTCATTCTTTTTTATTTTTAAGTAGTATTACACTGTGTGGTTTCATTACAATTTATTTAAATAGTCACCAGTTGATGGACAAGTGAGCTCTCTGCAGTTTGTGGTCATCGCAAGTAAATTTAGTCCTATTTAACAGCCTCCGTGTAGATCAGTGACAGCAGAGAATGGAAGCCAACTATCTGAGCATCACCCCTATATAGCTGAGTACAACATAAGAACAACAGATGTACGTGTATTATATAAAAAAGTTTTCCTCCCTTTGAAGTTTCAAAAAACCTAATTTTCCCACAAAAATAAGGAACAGAAAAGGATCAAGATCAAATGCTATGATGCTAGTATTTTATAAAAAAAACACTAACAAACAGAATGATATAGGACAAGTGACAAACCCAGAGAAATGCACAATAGAAATTGCAATCTATTTCAAAACAAGTCTTAAAAATCTTTTAAATTGTGCAAGATATAAAAGAAAACTATGAATCAGAAAAACTCAGAAATGAAGTGACAGACTTCACAGAGAATGACATAACAGGAAATATGTAACGAAATACAGAACACCTGCTGTAAGGAATTGAGGAAAATGATATTGCAGATATCAAAGATCACACAAATGAATAACAGAAGATCCCAAAGAACAAAATAAATGTAAGGGAACTGATTAAATACTTACAAACCACATAATTAAAGAAAACTTCTGAAATAAAAATATGTGAAAGAGCATGCTTATTATTTACAAGTATCAACCAAGAATGACAAATGCCTATGTACTACATTCAAATAAAATTACTAGACTTGGAAGGAAGGAAGGCAGAGAGGGAGGGAGGGAGGGAGGAGGGAAGGTAGAAAGGCAGAACAGGAGGGTGGAGTGGAGGACAGAGGAAAGGAACTGACAGGCACATAGATAAGTATCTGCTGGGCATCAATAAAGAAGAATTTGTCATTGGGCTTTAGTGACTCATAAACTTAATGATTATGAGGTAACTCACACCCCTCCCTCCTGCGCAGCTTGTTCTGCCTGAGCCTGGGTAAGTTGGGCTTGCAAACTGCTAATTAGTTTCTCCCTCTCCTGGAGCTCATGTTTTATCTTTTCTACTTCCAATTCTGGTGTGAAACTATTGCCATGCTGAAAACGTAACAGATAAAGTCACTTACTCAAAAGAATTACACGTAATAAATATTTAATCTTTTGGGCTGTTTGTTCTTTATATAAGTCATTTACTTATAATTTTATTGAACTGGTGAAGGCAAGGAAAATAGATCTAACTGAAAGCAAGGAACCCTAGGGACTTCTGATTGTACAATGGGCCCCCAAGTAGCTCCTATTGGAGCTATGAGATCTTCTATTAGATCTACCCTCCGCAGAAAACAGCTGCAAATTCTGGACAATATAGAAAACAGCTATCTGAAAACACTGAAAAGCCACCAAAAGCAGGAAGATATTGGCAGAGTCGATACCTGGAGGAAATGGCACCAAGTTTCCCATTCTGACAGTCAGTGACCTGCAGGACTAAACTTTCATACCAAACCTGCAGTGTGGCTGCCTTGAAAAATCAAAGACAGAGTACAGTAAACTACAGCTGCTGTTAAATGAGAGGCAAACAAGAAAAGGGCCACCGAGGGAAACCCAAATCTTTCAATAGTGTATTTTTAAAAAAGCTTTTCACTAGAACCAGATTCTATTTCCTTATTTTGTTGCTGTTGCTGTTTGGAGATAGGATCCCACTATGTGGTTGACGTTGGCCTTGAGCTCACTACATAGCCCAGGCTACCTCAAACTCAGTGTGATCCTCTTGTCTCAGCTTCCAAATGCTGGGATTACAGGCATGTACCACCACACTGGGTTCTGTTGTCCTACTGAGTCCCCAAATTTACTTCTGCTTCATGGAAGTACAAGAATGATTTTACATTTTCCTTTTTTTTTTTTTTGTACCAGGAATTGAACTCAGGACCTTGTGCCACTGAGCTATATACCCAGCCCTACATTTTCTTTCAAATAATAATTAATGAAGCAACAAAGGATGGCTATCATTTCTTCAACTATGCTTTCTGCAGAACACCTAGCTCTGTAGTGAGTACACAATGATAGTAAGGGTGCTGAGACTGAGAACTGACTGGGACTGCTATAAATCATTTATTTAACAAAGGAAGGAAATGAGGCTGTCAGGTGTTCTAAGTTGTGGAGTTAAAAATTAAATGAAAAAGCATAATAAAATGGATAATGTGAAAGTCTGATAGTGTAGCTGAGGCCGAGTCCGAAGGAACAAACACCATAGCAAGAGAAAGGTCAGTGCTATTACTGCCAGGGGAAGGGAACTGTCAGAGAAAAAACCAAAGAGAAGAAAAGAATCCAAAGGGAGAATTTCTTTGAGAACATTAACAAAAGCTTTTCAAATACATTTGAGATGTTAAATAAGGTTACTGATTCAGGAAAAGAGATGCTCGCCTAGCATTAGCCTCTGAAGAGAAAGCCTACTAAGGTGCTGAGGAGCTCCCAGCCCTGTGGCTGTGCCTGGAGGACCTACTCACACCTCTCCCTGCCAAGAACTGAGAACACTGAGAAAATAATATAGTGAACCAAACTGAGAAACAGAGAAATTCTAAAAATAAGGTTTCTTAATCTCATGCAGGGTGAGGTCTAAGCCAACCACACTGTGCGCACATGACATGCCTGCCTCCAAATAACCTCCAACTCCCCTTAAAACTGAGATCTTGTTTCCTGCATAGCTGTCTGAATGTGACCATCTGGGTTTAACCATAAAGGAAACACCATGAAAATGAGTCAGGCAATAGAGCTCTATTTCTCAAAAGGCAACTTTCCTCAGTCCTCGGTGTCTCCATCTGTAAGCTGCTTCACTGGGGACAGTCATACACCTAGAGAGCCACCCTGCCGGGAAGTTCAGGTCATCTGGCTGACGCAAAGCCCACAATCCATGGAATGTTAATCTACCACTTCGCGACCATTTGAGAACACAGACCTCTCTGTTTTAAGCCACTGAGTTAATGGACTTCAAAGTCGGTCCTCCACAATGCATGTATCTCTTCTCTGTAAAAGTACAGTGCTTATTTCTCCCTGTTAGCCTTTTTCAATTCTCTAAAAGTCTAAGTCACACTGGTATTTCATACTCACACTTTCTGTAGGCTTTTCTTCCTGTGGGTGGAGACAGGCAAACCAAACTACAAGTTTACTAAGAAAGGGCAGAATTCAGGGCTATCCTTTACCACTACACACGCCTGAGGCCAGAGAAGAACTTTCTTGACTCAGAAAAGATGTATTATAACCTGTTCGCAGACCTTGGAGAATGACTCCTCCAATTCAGGTTCTGTAGGCAGAGCAGCCCCTCCTTGAACCTTCAGTTCTTCAATGTGTTTATTCAATGAAGTTAATTTTGCCTTTGCATGAAGTTTTATTTTTTTAATTTTGTTATCAGCAGCTTTTCTTTCTTCCTATGGAGAACAGAGATGATAAATACATAAATACTTTTTCATCATTTATCCAGCACACAACTAAAGTTACTTTCAGTAAGCACCACGCTATAGTAGTAAGGAAGTAAGAATCAGATTCTCTAATAAATTAAGAGGAAAATCTAGGTGAATGGTGCATCTGTCCTTTGTCAAATGCTCTGCAAGCAAAGGCAAACATCAGTACCTGTAGAACTTCATCTTTCTGCTGGAGCTCAACATCCTTCTGTCTAATAATATCTTTCAGCTCCACCACCAACTTCTCTGTATGAGCCAGGCGCTCCAGAACATCCTCTTGTGCTCTATTATGAGGTTCCATGTCTGATCCCTGGGCTAATTCCTAGTATTCAGAAAAAGTTCCCAAAGTATCAGGAAAAGAAACGGTATTAGCTTCCAAGTAGGAGTTTCTTCATTTCAACAACTTTTGCCCAACTCATTTACTTTAAAACTTACAGCTCTAACTGATCTAAAAGTAGTTATCATAGTCATTATAGTGCAATGAGTACCTTATCTCATTTAAGGTTCTATTACTCTAGTTTTACCAGACAAAAATAAAGGGAAGATCATAATCAAATAAGTGAAAGAGAGTTCGTGGAGTAAAACTCTTGTAACCACTAGGCATTACTGCTTGTTTTTTTAGAAAAGAGATTTCTTTTGATTTCTTATGTGGTCCTTAGAAAATTGCAACACAAACTATTAAAAAAAAGTGATAGACAAATTTATAAAACCAAGCAGATATTCTCAAACTCAAGCAGTGCTTCAGTACATACACACACACAGACACACACACAGACACACACAGACACAGACACACACACACACACACACACACACACACACACACACACGTGTGTCATTTAAACCCTCCTATAGGAGGAAGAGGAGTTAAAACAATCTGGCACTAAATAGGCCCAGGAGGACAAATGAAGAAAATCTTCTAAATCTCATCCAGGACTCGGTTCCCACCTCTGTGGCTGCTGGACTTACAGAAGGGTTATTTATGAAGTCATAATATTTCTCTTAATCCTTATTTCCACTCTGCACTTCACTTTCACTTTGCGCCACAGAGGCTGCTCACATCTTTTTAGAATTCTTTTCCTCAGAAGAGCACAGAATACACGTCTCATCAGTTTAAGTCAGAACAGAGCTACTCACAGGGCTTAAGGGATCTGTCATACTTTGATCAGTGTCATCTCCTGATAATTCATGCAGAACAACGTTTGCTAATCCTGATAATCGGCTAAGCATTTCTGTGGGAAAAGAGGAAAAGAAAGGAAGAATCAGCAGAGCGGACACAGGCTGCTCCTTCTACTGGTACCGTATCATCTGTAAGTACAAAGAAACTTCAGGTGACAGATATTAAATATAGTGCGCAGCAAAAGCTTTGTAGTGGACATGGTATATAGTCAGTTACTTTCCCTGACAAGAGCATAGAGATTATAATCAGCATCACTAAGACCATTTTGCAAAATAAAACAATTACATAATCCTTAAATACAAGAACACAATTTAACATTTTTAAGGTTACCTTCAATATCCTTTTCTTTCATCATAGTGTTACTTATAAATACATATTTCTTATTCTTTCTTCTTTTGTCAGACTGTTATTCCCTCTTGCTTTTACACATAAACCCCATGATGCAGCAAGTTTTTCTTTTTCTATGTCCTATAAAACCTATTACTTCAGGAAGCTTTCCTGATAAACCATGTGGTTTTGCTAAATATTAAATATAATCATTGTTAAAAATGTATAGCATTAAATAAGTATATCAGAAAAGAAGAAGGACCATAATCAGTAAACTGTCCTCCTTCTGTAGGGAATTTAAAAAAAAACAAAAAACAAATTAAAACCAACATAAGCGAAAAAAGGAAACAATAAAATTGAAAACAGAAAAATAGGGAAAAATCAATAAAACTAAAAGGTGGTTCTTTGAAAAAAATCAGTAAAGATGATAAAACTCCTGTCAGTCTCACCATGAACAAACAGAAGACCCAAATTGCTGACATCAGAAATGAACATGGGAACATCAATAATGATCTAACAACATACATTAAAAAAGTAGGGAAACACTTCAAATAACCCTATGTTCATAAATTCATCAAAGTGGAAGAAATGAGTCAATTCCTTGAAAGATATAAGCCACTTAAAATTTAAGAAAAAAAGAGACCTTATATGAGTGCATGGGTGCATGTGTGTGTATATGAACACACATTACACAAAAAGACATAAAATTAAGTGTATATGTTATTAAAAACTTTCTAAAAAAATAAAAGTCAGGTAAAGATGGTTTTACTAGTTGTAACAAACATTTTTTTAAATGGTATCAATTTTATATACTCTGTTCCAGAAGTTAAACAGAGTATTTTAAAATGAAAACAGCACTACCTTAATATTAAAAGCAGACAGATAATTACAAGATAACTACAGACCAATATTCTTCATAATCATACTCAACAAAATACTTCAAATCCCCATGATTTGATCCCCATTTATGATGTCAGATTTTCGAATATTAGATTTAGAAAAAGCCAACACATCACAACCAACTAGAGTCAAAAATGTAAAATGGGTTCAATAGATGATAATATATATGATAATAAATCAGTGCAATTCACAGTATTAATTGACTGAGCAAAGAAAACTATATCATATCAATATATTAAAATAGCATTTGATAAATTTCAACATTCATTCCTAATAAAAACTCTGAAGAAACTAAGAATAGAAGAAAATTACTTTAACCTAATAAAGAATAGCAATAAAAATTCTACCACCAACAACACTTTTAACGGTGACAAACTAAATGCTCTCAGTGTAATATCAGGAAAAGGCAAGGACATCATCTCTTAACTTCTATTCAGTACCATACTAGAAGTCCTACGCAGTACAATAGGTAAGAAAAACAAAGTCACACAAATTGAAAGAAAGAAATAAAATTGTCTCAATGAGTAAAAGACATGAATGCTGAACGCTATAAATGAGCTCCAAATGAGTTTAGCAAGGGTAAGAGATACAACATCACTATGTAAAAATTAATTCTATTTTTAATACAAGCATTTTATAAATATAATTTGAAATTAATACAATAACACAAAATTGCATTGGAGAAAAAGAGAAGGACTTGGGTAGATATTTGAGAAAATATGAGAACTGATAATGATAAAAACTATTTAAAAACTGGGGAACGAAATAAAAATTTAGATGTAGAAATAAATGTACAAATTGATAACCTTGTTATCACTTCTCCCTCTTCTGATCCATAAAGCTAGTATAATCCCAATCTAAATCCCAAAAAGTTTTACTAAAGTTTAGTTTAGACTAGTTTGGACTAAACAACATCTAAAATTTAGATGAAAAGGCAAGGAACGCAGAACTTACTATAAAAACAATTACAAAACAGTTTAGCATTGATGAAAATATAGACAGCGCCATGGAACAGAATTCAGAGCCTAGAAACAGACTAATAATAAACAGAATCAACTGATCTTTAACATAGATACAAATTGCAATTTGGTTGAGAAAAACAATCTTTTCAACAAATGCTTTTAAAACAACTGGATATCTACAAAAAAGTAAACCTTGTTGCATAACTCATACTTTATTTTAAAAAATACATCAATATAGATCAAAGGTCTAAATTTATATTGTCAAACTTTAAAATTTGTAAGAATAAAATCTGATCTTGGGTTTGGCAGTAAGTTTTTAAGGACAACAAGGCACAATACATAATAGAAAAACTTGATAAATAGTAACTTATTAAAAGTATGCACCTTTGCTGGGCGTGGTGGCACATGCCTATAATCTCAGCACTCGGAGGCTGAGGCAGAGGATTGCTGTGAATTTGAGACCAGCCTGGGCTACAAAGTGAGCTCAAGGTCAGCCTGAACTGCGCAGGGAGACCCTGTCTCAAAAAGACAAACAAAACAAAAAGTATACACTTTTGCTCTGTGAAGACAACGTTACAAGAATGAAAAGACAAACTACAGATTCAGAGAAAATATTTGCAAATAACATCCAGTAAATAACTACTATCCATACTGTTAGAAACAAAATTTTCTTAAAACTCAACAAGAAAGTAAATAACCTACTAAAGAAATGTGCAAGAGATCTAGACAGGCATTTCACTAAAAAAGATACAGAAATGATAAGTAAGTCGATGAAAACTTCTTAACTTCATTTGTCCAAGAAAATATTTATTAGAAACTCAATGAAATACTACCACACGTCAGTAAGAATTGTTAAAATAATTCTTCTTCAAATGCTAGCAGGGACGTGGAGCAATATGAACTTTTCTTCAGTGCAGATGAAAACAAAATGGTAGTGCATCTTTGAAAAACAGTTTGGCAATGTCTTTAAAAGTTGTCAGTCCTACTCTTGGGTATCTAATCATTCAGTAAAATGAAAACTCCTGTATATAGGAACTTGTAAGGACATATTTATAGTAGGTTTACTCCTACTACAAAACTGAAAGCAACTAAAACGTTCAATGAGCAAAGGAATAACCATAGGGGTACATCCAAACAGAATATGCTTTAGCAATAAAAAGGAGCGAGCTATTCATTTGCACAACACAACATAAATAAATCTAAAATGTCTTCTGCTAAATGGAATAGGCTAAATGTGGAAAGCTACATATAAATGATTCTATTTATGTAACATCATAGAAAAGCCCAGGAATAAATCCATACAGACATAGTCGTCAGGGTTTGAAGGAGGGGGTGTGGTGTAGTTGACAACAAAAAGGCCATACAGGGCAGTGGGGGACTCAGGACACAGGGCAGTGATAGAACACATGGTTAGCGTGTGCAAGGCCCAGGGCTCCATCTCTGATGTGAGAAGTAAAAAGGAATCAAAAAGGCCATACATGGAATCAATGTTGGGGTAAAAGTTCTATTCTGTGTGGTCTTGGGATATGAATTCATAACCACATTCATCTGCCAAAGCTCACAGAACTATACATACTATATATACATACATACTGCAATACATATACATATATTCCAACAAGGGTATATTAATCCAACTACATTCTACATGTGTAACATAAATCTCACTGAAGAACATGGAGAAAATGGAGGTAACCTAAGAAATGTTGGAAAATGGTAATTTAATTACATACTATATAGCCAACAATGAAAAGAAGGGACCTAAGTATTGTATGCTAGTTATCATTTTTTTCTCACAGTGGTATGGGTTAACAATTGTGAAACTGCTGCATGTATATACCAGGGTGGAATTGCAGATAATGAAATATAATTTTTTCACTCTCAGTGAAATAAGTTACAAATAGGAAAAAAGATAACTCACTTTTCTTTTAATATACATCAATAAATAAATGTAAAAATATGTATGTACTAAATAGAGTAGGTTATTGTACTATATATACATATATATCCTAGTTTTACACACTGACAAGTTCTAGAAAAAGCAGTATCTCAGTAGTCATGAGCACATACAGCAACCACAGATCTTGATTTCTGAATATTAAACGCCAGTAAAAAGAACCAGGGGTCCTTCAAGAAATGCCAAAGAAGGGGCAGGGATATAGCTCAGTGGCACAAGTGCCTGCCTGGCAAATACAAGGTTCTGAGTTTGATTCCTGACACCAAAAGAAAAAAGAAAAAAAAAGAAAAAAGAAATGCCTATGTATTCAGAGTTGTGGTGGGGAGGATTCAAGATGGAGTATGGCCTAGATTTAGTGACTGTTACAAGTTGGCTCTGGAATGTGTTAAAGGTTTGATCTCTAGCCAGTGGTGCTGTTGGGAGGTGATGAAAGCTTTAAGAGGTGAGGACTAGTTGAAAGAAGCAAGTCATGAGAGGCGGTGTGCCTTTGAGGGGTATGTTTTGTTCCTTGGCTCTCCCTCATTGGCCCCCTTCCTCCCTCCTGACCACCATAAGGTAAGCATGGGAGGGAGCTCTACCACATGCTCCCCACCATGACGTTCTGCCTCATCATGGGCACAGAAACAATGGAGCCAAGGGACTACGGACTAAAACATCGAAACTGTGAGCCAAAACCAATCTTCCTCCTCTAAGTCCTCCACCCATGTATTCTATCACAGTACGGAAAGGTTACTAACAAAGAAAGCAAAGGAAAGCTCCCTTTCAAAGAACAGAATATAAAGAAGAGGGAAAAGAGTAACTTCATAATAGAGAGATGGCAACTCCCACCTCCACCAAGTGACAATGGTTGACATACCATGATGAATCATTGTAACACCATGCGCTCATTGACAATGTGATGAGGATAACTTACTTCTGTGGTATTCTTCCCCCAAACCCGTAACTCCAGGCTAACTTTAAGAAAGTACTAGGCAAACCCAAATTCAAAATTCTAAAAAGTCCCTGACCGATATTCTTCAAAACTTTCGAAGTGATGAAAATGACCAAAACACTAAGAAATAGTCACAGATCAGAGGAGACACAGATGCATGTTGATTAAATGCAAAGTAGTACATTAGATTAAATCCTGAAGCAGAAAAAGGACATGGGGGGGGATAGAGCAATCTGAAAGAAGTCTGTTCATAGTTAATGGCATTGTCTTAGTTACTTTTTTCTTGCTGAGACAACATATCCAACACGCAAAGCTAAAGGAGGAAAGTTATTTAGCTCACAGTTTGTAGAGGTTTTAGTCCATAAGGGCTCCAAGGCAGGGTGGCATCACAGAGAACAGTTCATGGCAGCCAGAAGGCAACAAAGCAACAAGAGACCTTAACAGCATCTTTCTGCTCCTTTTATTTTATCTAGGCTACTGAGGAAGGATAGCACTCGTGCCCTTAATCCTAGTGCCATTGAGCCTAGCACTGCCCCATGAATCACATCTACCATCACACACAAGATCCAGCCACCTCTGAAAAATCCCCACTTATGACCGCATAAGGCTATACGGGGGCATCTAAACACAAGCCATAACAAGCATTAACCAATGCTCTTAACTGTGAACAACTTGTCATGCTATGTAACATGCTAACATTAGGGCAAGCTAGTTATGAAGGCTATCCATTAATTCTCTGTACTCATCTTTGCAACTTTTAAGTAAAGCTAAAGTTTTCCAAAATTAATTCCCTTTTATAACTACTACATGTTATATATTCTGATGAATGTCAATTTCATAAACTCCATGAAAGTAAGAACCATATTAATGTTTTGACAGGAAGAAAATCAAAATAGAACTGGAGTGTGTATAGCACTAGTTAAGTGATTTTCCTGAATTTTATGTTCTATGACAGAATCTTATTTGACTTTTAAAGTGCACAGCAGGGAGAAATATAAAACTGCTATACAAAATAACACTCATAACATAGTCTCTGCAGCAGTTTCCTATGGTTCTGAAGAAAAAAGTGTGGAGGGCTAGGGATAGTGAGTTCAATTCCTGGTACCCTGAGAGATGTTTCTATAACAGCTTTTCTTAGATGACACAGTAGCATATAGCATTTGGAAAACATCTGTGAGTGAGGAAAGAAAAAAGAAAGTTGTCTCCTAGGAAGGGAATACAGGACCATATATATCTACAAACTACCATATAGAAATTAAAATATAATACTGACATTCCTAGGAATGAACTGACATGCATAGGAATATATAACATAATATGTAGTAGTTATAGAAGGGAATTCATTTTGGAAAACTTTAGATTTATGTACTCCAAACTTGCAAAGGGGAGCATAGATAGTTAATGCATAATCTTCAGAACCAGCTTCCTCTATTGTTAACATGTTACATAACCATGGTGAGTTGTTTTTTGTGACATGGGTCATACAGAACTACTCATTCAAACGAGACATACAGCTGTAGTTTTAAAATAAATCATTTTTCACTAGTACACGTTATGGTTTATACATTGTGTCAACTTGGGGAGTCTAGAGGTTTGGCTGAGTAACTCAGCAGGAAGCCAAGGTGCTTACTTTGTATACATTCTGAGCCTGAGGAAGAGGAGGGCATGGAGACTGTGTGAGAGCTACATGCCCCCTGCTTGGGGGTAGGCTGTTTACAAGGTAAGGGAGAGAAAGAGGCTGCTTGCAACCATTCCTCCCTTTTTGCTGGTGGTTTTGCTGTGCTCTGCTGCCATGAACAGTTTGCCCCCTGCCATGTGCCACTCTGCCTCTGAGCCAGCCAAGTATGGACTGAAACCTCCACAAACTGTAAGCTAAATAAACCTTTCCTTCCTTCATTTTGGGCTTGGGTATTTTGTCTCAGCAACAAGAGAAAAGTAACCAAGATAACACAGATTACACTTTCTTTTCAATTTTATTGATCTTATTTTCTACGATTTTGTGTTTTGTTTTGAGCTGGGGTTAAATCTAGGTCCTCACATAAGCTACCAAAGTGCTCTACCACTGAGCTACAACTGCCTAAGTTTTGAAGAATTTTTGATGATGAAATGAATACCACATTAAAGAGTTTTCTGTAGGCACAAAGATTTGCATTAACAAAATCATAAAAGAATCTAACTTATCAAACAGAAGCATTTAATTTTTATATTTTTTCAGGCCACTTTTGGGAATAAGCAAACAAAAGCACCAACTGAAGGGATTCAGAGAAGATGGCTGTATCATGGGCAGCAGTGATTTTGTAACCAGTGGATTCTTGAATAAAAACAAAAAAAGCAATCAGATACCACCAAAACCTAAGAATAGACCTTATCAAAATACTACCTAGGGGAGCAACTAAGACGGTGACCAGGTAGGAAGCAGAGGAGGAACCTCTTGGACAAATCCCACCTAGACTAAGAAATACAGCAATATGAGAAGGTCAAAAAGGAGAGAGGTGGGTACCTTGAACCCAGGAGAGATCTGAAATGGGAACTGAAACCTTCAGAAAGTCTAAGCAAGACCTCTTCGGGTTGAAAGGAACGGAGGACCGCCATGGCACAGTCAGAGGGAGACAAAACGGAGAAACCATAACTCCGAACACACATATCCTTAGCCCACGCCCTAGTTTCGACACTCGCTGCTTCAGTTTCGGAGACGTACGCTCATGGAAGCCTCCCGGCTCGGCCAGGGGAGTGAGGAGTTCCAAGAGATGGTCAAGGAGTGGAGAGAAGAGTGCACGCCCAGAAAAAGACAATGGCGGACGGGAGCAGCTGTCAAATACAGGGAGAGGACGAGAAATTACAACACCCATGGAAACAGAAACCCGAACATGCAGCAATCTTCCTAACGGGCGCCTGGAAACAGGAAAAAAAAGTCTAATTTGCACACAACTCACCACACCCGGCTCCACATCTGCCCCGAGGCGATCCCCTCCCCCACCTCTCTGCTGGGTGAGCCGGGAGCGGTAGGGAGCAACTTCAGGGACTCCCGAGCCCAAAGCCGCAGCCACAGATAGGGCTGCGGCTTCAGAGGAGTTGGCTGAGGAGACAGCAGGGGAAGGTGTGCGACGACGACCAGTGGGAGCCACGCAGGGAGAGGAATCAAGTGGCTCCACGCCCTTCACGCTCCAGGACCAGGCAGGAAGCAGGAACGAAGGTGCTGGGCTTTAGCTCCCGCCCTGGAATCTCATGGTGAACACGTAGAGACTAGGCGGGGGGTGCAATCAACACACACTCCTGTCAGCAATCGGACGAATATACGAACTTCAGGACTCACCCCAAACTATTAATAAAACGAAGAGGATCTCCTTACAGCTTGTACATACCAACTTTGCATGAACCCATAGCAACAAGTTACATGAAAAGCAGCAGACTGGGAGTCCGAAAAAACAGCAATAGACTTTATCCTCCAACTCTATTCTAGAACTAATCTCTAAATTCATTTCACAAGCTGGACCATCAATACGAACATCGCCGGGGAGACTTCAAGCCCTGGTATCAAGCATTGTAAGTTGGCCTAAAGTCCAGCTGTAAGGGGTGGAAAATGGTAAAGCTGGAACCCAGAAGCTGTGGGCATAGCTCTGCCTGCGGTCGCCGCAGTGGGCTGTTGCCCCACACGTGGTCGCCGCTGTGGGCGTAGCCCTGCGGCTTCACTATGGGCGGGACACACGCCTCGAGAGGCCATGCGGCACCAATGAGGGCGGACTGAAACCACTTCCCTCCACCCCTATACACTGTAGCACAATGGCGGAGAGGAGACAGGTGGTCAGTAATGAATATAGGTGCTTTTCCACCCCAAACATGATAGTCTGCATACATCCATGTAGGTTATAAAATTCAATTTTCAAACGACCCACCATGGGTATAATAAAGTAACAAACGGGAAGGTAATTTTAGGTAAAATAGCATTCAGAGATTATTCCCTTCTATGTTCTATAAAATTTTGTATTTCCTTGATCGTTTTTGTGATCACAAAAATGAAGACAGCTTTATGGAATGCAGCATCCAGTACTAATTCCCTACTTTCTACTCAATTTCCTTTAGCATTTATGTGTTAACTAACGAGAAGATAACAATATGTAGTACAACATCCAGTGCTAATTCCCTACTAGTTTCTGTGTAATCTGTATAATCTTGCATTTTCTTAACTGTTTCTTGTATTTTTTTGATCAGTATTTGTATTCTTTTGTCTGGAAAATAAAAAAAAAATACTACCTAAAAGATTCCTACAAACCCTCTAAGTAAATGTGGAAATAGACAAACCCCCAAGAGCCCCAAGATCTGATTGTCACTGATTTCCGTATGGGAGGAAACTGGGTAGCCACAAAAGTGCAACAGACCTGACACCAGGAGAACCACAAAACAGTAGTTGGCATTTACTAGTACATGTGCCAAACCAGTTACAGAAAAGCAGCTAAAATCAAGAGGGGCCTTCTTACTTGGTATAGTTTGTGTTCGGATGTCCCCACAAAGTCTCACACAGTCATGGGCTGGACTTCTAGAGTTTATGATTGATCCACAGTCCAAAGTTGCGAATATGGGTGTGAGGGCCAGACCAGCTCTTGGGTGGGTAGTTTGCATACAATGTAAGGGAGGAAAAGAGGTTGCTTGTGGCTGTTCCTCCGTTTTGCTCTTGTTGCTTTGCTGTTTCCCGTTGCCCTGAACTGCTGCCCTCTGCCACCTGTCACTCTGCCTTGGAGCCAGCTGAGCATGGACTGAAACCTCTACAAACTGTGAGCTGAATGAACTTCTCCTTTCTTAATTTTTGGTATTGGGTATTTTGTCTCAGAACAAGAGAAAAGTAACCAAGGCACTACTCCACAAACAGTAACTCCAGTAATGGAGTCCCCCCTCATAGGTGGGAGGTACATTCCACGACCCCCAGTGGTATAAATAGTACCACAGTATTATGGTTTAGATCTAGATGCCCCCAAAGCTTCATGCACTCAAAGGTTGGGCTTGTGGAAGGTATTTAAATTATGGAATATTACAACTGATCTGATGTTAGAAGATAGGGTATGGCCCAAAGAGACAGGTCACTGGGGACATGACCTCCAAAGATGCATTCCCGTAGCTAGCTTCTTCCTCTGCCTTTTGGGTGGCTCGATGTGAACAGCTTTCCTCTGCCAGTCCTTCCACCACGTTGCTTCTGTCTGGAGTTAGCCAGCCAGTCATGTGGAAGACTAAGACTACTGAAATGTAGTAGTCAACATAAATCAGTCCTCCTTTACATCACATTTACTCAGTATTGTGTCTCAGAGGCAAGGAAAGTGATTAAGAAATGCAATAATGTTTTTCTCTACATACATATCTGTGATAAAGTTTAACTTATAAATGAAGCACACTATATGGCTAATAACCATAACTAACAATAGAATAATTACAATAACATAGTATAATAAAAATTATTTTAAATAATGAATTGTTTCTTCCTGGAATTTCCATGTAATATTTTTTTTGGACCACTTCTTGATAGCAGTTAATGAAACCACAGAAAGAGGGCTACTGTAAAAGCAAAGAGCCTCTATGCCTGAGGCAGTCTGGGCCCCCCTGAGCTATTAAAGCTGACAGGTAAGGCTCTCTTTCCAGATAGAGCCCCAAGAAGAATATCTGTTGAGAGAATTAAAATTAAGCCACTAAGGATAAAGAAGGCCCAGATTAAAGAGTGGGTAAGGTGGCAAGGAAGGAGAGCCAGGAAATCTTAAGAAACCCATCTGCCATATTTCTGAACTATGTCAGGAAACATCATGCAAAGGAACTCTGTAAAGTTAGAAAAGCTATGTAAAACAACTCTTCAAGTTCAGCAACATTAAATTCACATAAAAATGAGCAATGAAAAGTATCACAATTTCCATATTAAATTACTCTAAGAAGGAAGAGTGATAGAGCTGGATCAAGTGGAAGTTCTAGTTTTAGTTTTTTGAAAAACTTCCATATTGATTTCCACAAGGGCTACATTCATTTACATTTCCATCAGCAATGTAGAAGGGTTCCTCCTCATCCACCACACCCTTGCCAGCATTTACTGCTTTTGTATTGTAGATAATAGCCACTCTGACTGGGATAAAATGGGACCTCAATGAAGTTTTGATTTGCATTTCATTAACAGCTAAAGATGTCAAGCATTTTTTCCATATACTTGTCATTCTGCATCTTCTTTTCTGTTCAAATCTTTTGCACATTTATTGATGGGACTATTTGATTTGATCCAGCTATACCACTCCCTGGTAAATACCCAAAGCAATTAAAGTCAGCATCCCACAGGGATACCTGCATATCCATGTTTACAGTGGCACAACACAAAATAGCCAAGATGTGGAACCAGCCTAGGTGCCCATCAATAGATGGATGGATAAGTAATACATGTTATATATACACAAGGCAGTATTATCCAGCCTTTTAAAAAGAAGAAAATTTTGTCATTTGTAGAAAAATGGTTGGGTCATCATGTTGAATGAAATATGGTCAAATTCTAAAGACAAATATCACCTGTTCTCTTTAATATATAGAATCCTAATAAGATGACAAGAACGCCGAAGGGAACAATAGTATTAGACAAGAGGAAGAGGAGGAAGGGGAATAATGGGTGTAAAGGTGGGTAATAGTAGGCATGAACAGGATCAAAATGCATTATATACGTTGAAATCCCCCCCAAAACTTGTGAAACTGGGTTTGGGGGTGAGGGAGGCCATAGGTGAGGACAATCAAAATAGGTTATGTGCATGTAAACACTTGCCAAAATGAAACTTACTAATCTGTATAACCAATATGCACCAATGAAAATGTGGGGAAAACAGTCACTTCAAAAATAAAAAGATATACCTCTACAAAAATAGAAGCATGTCAGAGCCACGTTCAAAATGATTCAACACTATAACCTACTAAATTTATTAAATGAATTGAAGGCATTAAAAATGACATACATGAAAAAATATACATGGAATATTCAAAAGTCTAAAAATAAAGTGATTTAAAATTTTTGAAAAAAAATTTAAATCACTTTGGAAATAAAGATGAAACGAGGAAAATGAATAATCATGCATTTTAAGATTTTTTTTACATAAAAAGAAGTTATCTAAAAACCATCCCACTACTTTATAAACCAGTGGTTCCATTCCTACTCATTAATCCCAAGAAATCAAAATTTTAGTTCCCACAAAGATCTGTACATGAATGTTCACTGCAGACACATACACAAAACACACATGAAGAAAAGGAATACATTTAGAAATAGCTTGCTGTTCTTCAACAAGTCCATGGTTAAAGAAACTGGTACATATATTCAATGGACTACTTCTCAGCAATAAGAAGGAACACACTATTGATACACTCAACAATTTAGATGAATCTCCAAGTTATGCTGGATTATGCTGAATGAAAAAGCTAATCCCAAAAATCTGTATCCTTCTATTGTTACATGATATTTTTGAAATGACAAATGTTGGAATGTGAAAAATGAGTGGTTGCTAGTAGTTAGGAAAGCTGGGTATAGACTGTGGTTAGGGTCATAACAAGACCACTCAAGAGATCTTGTGTTGGAACATTTCAGCATCTTTACTATGGTGACAGATACAGGAAACTAGACAGGTAATAAAATTGTGAACTTAATATACATATATACATATACAAATAATATATAAGTAAAACTAGAAAATATATCAATGTCAGTATCTTGGATACAAGATATTATGAAATATTTTTGCAAAATGTAACCATTGGAGGAAATTAATGAGGTTGTCTAAGGGAAATCTGTTTTATTCCTTACCCTCTGCACATGATTCTACAATTATCTTGACTTTAAAAATGAAAAAAAAAATGAACTAAGTGCAATGTGATATCCTTGATTAGATCTTAGATGGGAAGATCATTAATAGAGAAACTCATGAAATATTGACAAAGTCTGGAATTTAGTTAATAGGAATGTCCCAATGTTGGTTTCTTAATTTGAAATATTACTAATGTAACATGCAAATACTGGGTGAAGGGTATACTGGAACTATGTACTACCTTTGCAAATTTTCTATAGTAATCGCTATTCCTAATTATTTATGTTAAATTTTTTTCAAAGAAAGAATTAAATAGGAGTTAAGAGAAAGTAATGCTGGACATAAGCAATTTGGGTGATAGGATTCTCTGAAGAAAAATAAGAGCAATGGAACAGGAAAAATGTGGAAAACCATAATCAAATAATGCTTATCTAAAATTTTAAAGAAACATCTGAAACTACATTTTGAAAAAGCCATCATGTTCCAGAATGACCAATAAAACAGTATAGTAAAACTAACAAACTTTAAAAAAAAATCCCTTATGAGTTAGGCCAAGAGGTTTTATGACTAGTCAGACAAAGAAAGTAAGATTAGTATCAGACTTTTCAACAGCAATGTTTTTGCCAGAAGAGAAATGAATACAGATTAAAGATATTCAAGAAAAGGAAAAATGAGCCAAGATTTCTATTTTTACCAAAAATGAATTTCAGATATAAAAACCAAAGACAAAATGTTATGAAAAAGCAAGAAAATTCATGGGGCATTTTCCTGGAAACCTACTATGGAGAAAAATTATAGGGACTGGTGGTAAACATTATTTAAAAACAGAGTAACTAGTAGAACTAGACAAAGACTGGGAGGGAGACCACATAGCAGGTAATGATTATATACTCTGACAATATACAGGCCAACTAGGAGAAAATGGGAAAAATGTAAATAGAATGTGCAAAAAAGAAAAAAATCTTTAAAAACCTTTTAATAATCAAAAGTAGCATTGTGATTCCAGATTACTGTATGTAGAATGTGAGATTAAAGCAATTGAGTAATTACTAATTCTAGCATCATATTTTCAGTATGAAAAAGAAGATACAAATGCAGCACAGAAGAAATGAAGAACCCCAAAATACAAACTGATCTTGAATTTCAACTGAAAGTATCAATATGAACATACAAGGCATTCAGTCTTATACTTTATCTTTACATTTTCCTGACTTTGTCCACTAAAGAGGCTTACAATGACAAACTGAGAAACAACGATTATCTCTAGTGCCCAGCTAGACTGGGACCTTGAAATATCTTATTTCTTAGAGAAATGGCTGATTCCAGTTCTAAAGAAGGGAACATATAAAATAAGCCTGAAACAGCTCATCATACAGGTTAACAAGAAAGATATCAAAGACTACTAGTCATGTCAAAAGGACTCAAGCACCAAACTGAAGGGGTTCCCACTGGCTAAAAGGACAATCTGAGTTTATAGAAGAATTTCAACAAGTTAAAATCCAAAAATATATTAAAATACACAAGCAAATAATAATAGTCACTATCTGAACCCTTTATCTTGAAAACTATACACATACATATATATGGATTTATCTTGTCTTTCCTATTTGATCTTTACCTACAGGAAGCAAATAATAGAGGGGATGAATCTCCTTACAACACTTTAACACTTCTTACTATCCCAACTGATAAAAGTAAACAATCTTTTCTAACATGTATAAGCCCTAATGAACTCAGGATCTAGACACCGAGTAACAACAGCTAACAGAAGCAAAAAATCAGATATTATGCAGCTCCTGATAAAAGAACATACCACCTGTAGTCCTTAGTCTGATAAAGCCTCCCTTCCTGCTGCCTAGCTAGGAAATACAGCAGTCAGAGGAGCATGCTCAGCTGTCCAAGGAATGAGTAATTTCCAGACTGTGGCAAATTCCACAGGTCAAAAGATTATGTTCTTCAACAGACAATTGTAAGGAAAAGACTTAAGAGATATGTCAAGTTTTTACTAAGTCAGGATTCACTTTTGAGCAAAAATTGTAAAGAAACCATAAGGAAGTCGTTATTTTTGGGAAAACAGAGGGCTCTGAGTGGGATGGGAATATGGAAGCATTTCTAAGATGACTAACCAAGCTGTTTTTTTGTTTTGTTTTGTTTTTTGTCTTTTCAAGAAAGAGTTTCACTATGCAGTTCAGGGTGGTCTTTAACTCACTTTGTAGCCTAGGCTGGCCTTGAACTTGTAGTGGTCCTCCTGCCTCAGCCTCCCAAGTGCTGGAATTACAGGTGTGCACCACCACATCCAGCCTGTATTTCTTCCCCTAGTAGCTATGAAAAGATGTACCTGAGAGTAGCTCATGAGGCTAAGCGTATTCAATAGTATGGTTTTTTTATACCTGTGCTTTATCTTACAATAAAGGTTTTAGAAAAATTAATGGAAGTTTTCATTAAGCAAATATACTTAGATATATCCACTGGGAGTTTCTTTTGCATTTTCATTTTACTTTTTTATTGACATAATATTCATGTAGTTTATGAGGCAATGTGATATTTCAATTCATATAAACATCAGGTAATAATCAAGTTGGAATAATTAGCATGCATATTCATCAGGGGAGTTTTAGACTGAAGTCTCAGCCTCGTCACACACTGTGACCTGCATATACCTCACTCACTGCCTACTTTTCACACTTTCAGTTCTGATTCCCCAGCCAATGATGGGCCCCGCCTCTGCTACAGCCCTGTCCTGTGGACTCACACTTTCTGCTCTAAGTAGATTGGATACTATGGCTGTTTCCACTACTTTAAAAACTAAACAGAACAGAGCTGAAATTCGTAACATTTCATACCCTGTAAGGAAAATGTAAAGATATCGTGTGTTTATAAGCCCATGTACACACACTCACCCAACCAAGGTGGGATGTTGTAAATCAAACACTTGTATATCATCATTAGAAGATTTATGGTAAATCTTATGTTATGTAATTTCAATTGTGAAAATATGATTTTAAGTTTTTCCATTTATGTAGACATTTAGTTTTATATAAAATTAAAATCCTAGCCAGACACAGCACTCAGGAAACTGAGGTAAAAGGACCACCTTGACTTTAGGACTGGCCTCGGTTAGCTATACAGTGAGTTTAAGGCCAGCCTGAACTATATAGTACGACCTTGTCTCAAGAAAACCAAGATAAATGAATAAAATCAAATGCTGAATACCTGTCAAACTGTAATTTCCTTCCTCTCTCCCCTGTATCATTACCACAAATGAGATTCTAATTCATCTTCCCTACCAGTATGTGTTTCTAGCAGCATCCTACTGTGAATCATTATACAGGCAGGATGCATACACGTGAACACAGAACAATAGTACTATTAATGGCAACAATTACTAAGAAATATTTAATTGCAAAGTGAATACAACAGACAACTCATATGTAATTCTCTCTTAATCTTAAAAAAATCTGCAAGCTAAGTATTATTATCATTCCCATTTTATAGATGGGAAAAATTAACATTCGGAGAAATTAAAGACATTTCAAATGTTTCCGTTAAATAAGCAATAAAAAAAAAATTTAAAAGCTCTTTAAATGGAGACTGGATTACTTTTTTTCAAATATCCATTCAAAATACACGTATTTTAAGAATGAAAAGACAGGTATTTAAATAAGAAAAAGTCTGGGAGGGTGCTAAGGATATAGTAGTAAAACAGCTTCTTTAGTAAAAAGACTCTTTATATGAGTCTCACAGACTGACTGAACAATCTGAAAGGTACACAAAAAGAGGTGACCAATTGGGAGCCTGGCAACAGAGCTTTCAGTCCTGGCTCACCAAGAAGCACACTGGGTCGCTTTACCCTAGGAATGTCAGTTTCCTCACCCTAAAATGAAGACTGACTAAGGCCATTCTATAGGCCACCAATATGATTCCATGATTCAAGAGTGAGTTCTGTAACTGGAAACATTAAGAAAATGGAAAGGAAGGGCATCTCATGTAGAGCTGACTGCATTTGTAGCTCAAGCGCTGAGAAGCTGAGAGCCAGTAAGTAGTCACAACGGAGCTAAATGAAGAAAGAGGAGTCTCCCCTCTATTAGTTTTACTGTACATCAGAAAGGGGCAAATGCACATATAAAAATATGCAAATGGGAAAATAATCATGTTCATAGTAATAAACCCATACATGGAAAAGTGTGACTGCTGGACAATACTCTTGTTGTTCTACAGAGCACCAGAACATGCAGAGCAGCTAAGGAAAGAATTAGTGTTTAATTGCAAAATGGGACTGGTCTGGACTACATAAGCTTCATGCCAAGGCCAGGATTGTATAAAACACTCAGGCAAATAAAACAATCCCTCGAAGTCCATGCTGACCACACCTTCCACAAACCCTGCCACAAGACCTCAACACTCATATGCTGATGTGGCATGGCAAAACAATGTTATTTGTTCAAAGCTTTCACTGCTCATCAACAATTACTGATTTTTAAAATACCTGATTTGTAGCGTTCTGCTAAGAATGATAAAAATAAAGGCATATAAGGCATATCCTTGGCCATAGAACATAGCACAATGTGCATGGGAAAGTAAGCAAAATAACTGGAGACAGGGAGTGCACGTCCATTTACTTCGGATTTTAAATCACATTCCCACGGGAACAACAAAGAAGATGGTGAGACTTCCATTCCCGTGAGGTCACTCCTCAAAGTCATTTCATGTATACTTAGTTACACCTTAGCAGTTTTCTTTAATTTCTTAATTTTCAAATCAGGTTGAATAACTAATAGGAAAGTAGCACTAGATAGCTGGAAAAAAATACTGAATATGAAGTAATTTTACAAGAAAAAGTGATTTTTCATAATACAAAATATAATACTTTCATTAGATGTAAATTTAGAAAAGGTAGCTACAACATATACACCGCACAATCCCATCGAGTGTCGGTCCAGTTGGTTTACATATAACCTATCTTCATTATTTAATTCACTTTATTCACAAAACAACCCTAGGGCATCAAGTACTATCACTGTCTCTAAGGTGAGTAAACTAAGGCACAAGGAAATTAAGTAATTTGTCCCATCACACAACTTGACAAAGCTTTCCTTTTGTGTTTGTGTGTGTTTGTGTGCATGTGCACGCACGCATGTGCATGCAACACTAGGGATCGAACCCAGGGCCTCACAAATGCCAAACAAATGCTCTTACCACTGAACCACACCCCCAGCCCTCAAAAGAGCTCCTAGGCTGGTGGAGACACACGAAACATTTCATTTTCTGCACAACCTCATCACCCAGGCTGATAGTTAATTATTAATTATTCTTTACCCAGGCTGAAAACCGGGATATGGGTCTGAGGGCATTATATTAATAGTGCTACATGCAATCTTTTAAAACAGTACACAAACTAAAGTGATAGGACTCATAATAGCACCACAGATATTCACTACAGCAGTGTCTGATGGGTAATAACTGAAAACAACCTAAATGTCCATCAACAAGGGACAGTTAACTACATTTTTTATATTTCTACAGGCAATGCTGTATAGCCATCTAGAAGAATGAGGTAGTTTTATACTCATGTATACTGAAAATGAGTGATTCAGGCTGACCAGCCCTTAGCCAACATGCTTGGGAACCAGAAGTGTTCCATATTTTGAAATTGGGAGGGCTTTGGAATATTTGCATATACATAGTAAGATATCTTAGGGATGAAACAAACCTAAACACCAAATTTGTTTTATATATACTATGTACACATAGACTAGAGATAATTTTACACAATAAGTTTAATAATTTTGTTCATGAAATAAAGTTACATGGTGTGGAATGTGTCACCTGTGGCTTTACATCAGTACTCAAAAAGCTTCAAATTTTGGAGCACATCAGATTTCATATTTTCAGATTAGGAGTGCTTGTTCCCCCCTGTATATATGCTTACACGGCGAAAAAGAAACGTAGAATAGCATGTATATTATGGTCCATATGAAGGAAGGTATATATTATATACGTGCGTCACTACGATAAAATCCCTGGTGTGGTGGCACACACCTGTAGTACCAGCTCTTGGGAGGCTGGGGCAGGAAGAAAATCCCCTTGCAGTGTTTCCAACTACCTCCAAACGGGGGAGTACTTATCAACGATTTTAAATAACTCTGTCCTGTTCCTAAAATTGTCCTCTGAAGCTCTTTAAATAAGTCTGACAAAGTCCTCATTCGTCAAGGGCCTCACCCTCCCGTTCACCCTCCTGCGAGGCACAGTAAACACTCCATACAACCAAACCAAACTCTTTTTTCCCCCCAGAACGCTCTTCAAGGTCCCTTTCCTCTAACAGCCCTCCCACCTCCGATTCCTGGCACCTTAGCGTCGAAGAGATCAAAGGGTTCAGCTCTGTCTTCTCATCTTTCCAGTGATCCATTTGCAATAGCGGGATCCTCTGACAGGCCTCCATCCGTATTAGTATCTCCAATGTTTCTTCGACCTCTGGCCTCAAGACCTTTGCTTGTTTGGGTTCTGCCTCCCATCCGGCACACTAAGTTTGTTTAGGGCTCGAGCGCAGGAGCGGGACAGGTTCTCCCGTCCTCAGGTGCGTACGAAGTGCAGCCTAAGCAGGCCGCTCGGGAAAGGACGCCGTGCGGACACGACTGATCAGGGCGCGTTTCTCCGAGAAGTACCAGGGGGCAAACCGCGTGTATGTGCCCCGAGGCCGTGCAGGGAGGCCACACAACTCTCCGGACGGGGCAACAGGCGTGACGATTACTAGAACTAGGCCTGGTGAGCGGAGGGAGGCGGGTGAAGGGCCAACCCGGACTGAATCCGGGGAAGGCTGACAGAAAGGGGACTCGACAGGTTGCCTCGCAAGGGCCGGCCCAGGCGGCGGGGGTGACTGTTACAGCACTCGCCGAGGGAAGGAGTGCGGGAGTGTCCCCCACTCACCTGCAAGCCGCGGCCGCGGGAAGCACGAATTGCCCCTCTCCCAATCTGAGCCACGTCAGCTCAGGAAACCCATACACGACACCTACCACCGCCGCTCCCCTCCAGGGACTCAACCACTCGCTGCTGGGACGGAAGACGGGATTAGGATATCGGCCAATCCGGGCCGTAAGTAGAGCGTTACCAGGGAGACCAGGCACGCCTTGTTTGTAACCAACCATCCACAATGACAGAAACCAATCAACGCCGGAAAATCCTCTGCTTCCTCAAAGAAAAAGCCAATGGACCCTAAGGAGGGGTGAGGGGCGGGATCCAATGAGAGCAAGAGTCCCGGAAGAAGATCTGGAGACGGACCGGAAATGCCGGGAGGGCGGGCATTCCGCAAAAGGTCAGGCTTTGCGCTTGTGAGTTGGATATTCCAGAGTCTGTGGTTGCTCCAGGAAGTTGGCTGGACTGGGCCAGTGTAGGCTTGGTGTTCTGCAGAGGCTTTGGATCGATGTCATCGCTGCCTTTAGGATTATTGAACGATCTGTGAGAAGGGAGCGGGAATGTAGATTTTGCTTTTAGAGTCACAAGTTTTAGAGCCAGAAAAAGTTGGCCATTTAATATGAGCTTGTCATTTTGCCCACAGACTCCATTCTCTCCATTTAGTGAAAGAACTCAAGACTCGAAGGTGGCGTCTGTATGAAAGAGGTTCAACAGTGACTCCTAAGGACGTGACTATGAGAGAGAATAATGAATAAGAAGTACCTCTTAGGAAGTGGCACTTCACCTAGACCTGAAGCAGTGGTGAGCTTTAAGGCTCAGGTCCTGGAGTGAGTCAGGAGCTCCAGCAAGAGACTGAAATCATGCATGCTCAGGGCCTAAGGAGAGGGGAAAATAACTATTATCCAGCCACCAAGAATCATCTCAGGCACTTTCTTCGCAATAGAAATAATGTCAATTTGAATGTATTACATTTTATTGTGTACCAACCATTCATGTAGCCCACAATATGTGTGTTTTTATCCAAATGATTGTAGAACCTCTCAAAGCTCAAACAGCGGCTCAGTAAGCTTTCTTGGCTACACACCTAAAATTATAGTACAACTTAGGTACCACACCTCTTTATTACTGTTCTTTCCCCTATGTTTTCATCGTTTTATTTTCTTGCTCATCATTAGATTTTTCTAAGAAAACAGGGATTTTATATCTTGATCTCAGCTGTTATCTCCCAAGTCCCAGAACATTCTATTCAATAGTTATTGAATCAAACAAGTATATATGATTATCTGCATTTTACACGTGATACAATAAGGCGTTGGAAAGTTATGTTATTTGCATAAGGTGCAAGATGGAGCCAGGGCTTGAAGTAGCTATCTAGTGTACCAGAGCTGTAGCACTTTTATCAATACGTTATATTCTCAAATCCCGGATTATATCCACTCAGTAAAGCCTTAACTTGGATCATTTCAAGCACTTCTCTTCGCTAGCAGTTTTGGCCAAAATCCCAGAAGGATCCAGAGTGTACTAGACATCCTATGGAGAAAGCCTAGGAACTACACCCCCATGTTTGTGTGAGAAGGGGTGGGGGTTGCTGGAGGGGAAGAGGCAGGAAGGGCAACAGATGATTGCTGTCTGTTGAAATACACTTCCAGAAAGGAGACAGGTGATATCTGAAGAAGTACCTAGATCTCTGAAATGGACTTTTGAACATGATGAGGCATGGATGCAGCAATCTTAAATTGGATTTTTTCCTTCTTAGCTGACTTCTGTTTTAGTTTTCTAGAAGTTCATAGTTCTAAAGCTGACACCTCTCTGTTGAATCCAACATCTGTAAAAGAAACTAGAGGCGCAGGAAAGGGAAACCACTGGTAGGTAGAAGAGTTTAGGGTAGGACATTGTAACCAGAGCACAGTTAGAAGGTAATTAAGGGGAACAAAAACAGGGTCATGAATCTTAGCTTGAAAGGGCCTAGAGCCCAGGGCTAAAAGCAGGGGAAAACATAGAGGAAGAATGAAGCTGTAATGAAATAATCAGTCTTTTGAAAATAAAACCTGAAATTCCATACATTCTGTGAGAACTTACTAGGTTCTGTGTGTTATCTACATCTTCCTTATCTACAAATAAAGAAATTAATGTTTAATGAGGCTTAGTATCTTATTAATTTAAAATATTTATTAGTAGATTTTTGAAATACATGATTATACTGGTGCATTTCTTCATGGAGGCCTCTGGGATCACCAATAGTCACTGTGTCAGAGGAGACTTTGGACATGGACTTTTTAGCCATGGCTGAACCTGTTCAGATTTGGCAACTTGTAGAGATGCAGTAAATGCATTTTGCATAAAGGAGTGCACATGAGTCTGGTGGAGCCAGGGGTAAAATGTTCTAGCTTCTAGTTAGATTTTCCCCAAAAACCTCATGCATTCATAGGTGTTGCTTTTGGAAGTGACTGGATCATGGGGGTATGAGATACTGAATTGTAGGTGTATAATAACTGGATTATTCCATCGATGGGTTTAGCATAGCATAGTTCTAGGTGCAGATCAAGGGAAGGCCCACCCTGGTTGAGGGTGGCACCAACCAATAACCTTATATAGTGAATGCAATAAAAAGGGAAAGGAAGGCTTGCTACTTCCTGCCACCTACCTGCCATACTATGAACTGTTTCTCCTCCGCCATGCCCCTCTGCCACACTGTCCTGCTTTGGAACTAGCTGACTATAGACCATTTTCTCCTTAAACTTGTGGATGTCAGGTAATTTGTCCTTAGAAAAGTAACTAAGATAAAGAAATTGGAAAGTATTGGTGTTAGGTCTCCCCTAGTGTTTTTGTAGAATTCACTCAAATCCATTGCATCCTGGGATTTTCATAGTCAGCAAGCTTTTAACCAGGTATGGTGGTGCATATCTATAATTGCAGCACTCAGGATGTGTTCACACACAGCACTCGCCATGTGTTCAAGACCACCCTGGGCTACATAGTGAGTTCAATGCCAACATAAACTACACAGTGAGACCCTGTTTCAAAACCAAAAAAAAAAAAAATTATCCATAGTTGGTGACTTTTTATTACTGCTTCAATTCCACTGGTTGTTATTGGATTATTCATGGTTCTTACATCTTCTTCGTTCAGCTTTGGAAATTCATATGTATCTAGGAATTTATCTATTTCTTCTGAATTCTCCAGTTTATTGAAGTATGGGTTTTCAAGATAGTTGCCAATAATCTTCTGGGTTTTGGTGTAATCTGTTGTGATTCATGTTTTTCTTTTCCAAATACATTGATTTGCTTCTCTTTTATTGGTAAGATTGGCTAAGAGTTTGTTTTGTTTCTTCTTTGAAAGAACCAGCTCCTCAATTCATTGATTCTGTTTATTTTTTAGTCTCCCTTTCAAAAATTTCTGATCTTTATAATTTTCTTTCTTCCATTAGCTTTGGATTTAGATTGTCTTGGTTTTTCCAGGACTAAGAGGTGTGTCATTAGGGTATTCATTTGTATTCACTCTTTCTGCTTTTCAGATGTGAGCATTCACAGCTATAATCCCTCTTAAAACTGCCTTCATTGTGTCCCATAGGCTCTGGTATGCTGTAATGTCATTATTGTCTGTCTAGAGCCTGTCTAATTTCTTCCTTAATTTCCTCTATGACCCATTAGTTATTCAAGATTGTATTGTTTAATTTCCATGTGTTCACATGATTTCTGTGATTTCTTTTGCCATTGATTTCTAGTTCCCTTGCACTATGATGTGATAATATACATGGGGTAATTTTGATTATTTTTATTTACTTAAACATGCTTTATAGGCTAGTGTGTGGTCTATTTTGTAGAAAGTTCCATGTGCTGCTGAAAAGAATGTATATTCTGTTGTTGGGTGTGGTATATATAAACTAAGTCCATTTGTTGAAAAGTTTGGCTCAACTCTGACATTTCTTTGTTGATGTTTTGACTGGTTGGTCTATTTCTGACAGTGAGGTATTGAGGTCCCTCACTGTAATTATTTTGAGCTCTGCTCTTTGCCATCACCTTTGGTCATTCATCTCCACTTATTCAGGCTTTCAGCATGCTCTTCAGCCTTCCAACATAGACTCTTCACTTTCCAATGCAGATGCACATCAGACTCTGAAGTGAGCTCCAAGCTTTCAGCTTTCAACTGGATCCTCTGACTCTTCCAGCATGCAGTAAAACATTTTTCAGCCTTCCTTTTTATAGATCATATATGTAAAGGTTTTATATTAAATTTGCTCCTCTAGTGAACCCTCACTAATACAATCAGCAACAATATTAGAATCAAACTGGATACTGACATACCATAAGAACCAACAGAAGTTGCCACTGTACCCCATTAATCATAGAAAAGAGATCTATAATTACAGACAGAAAGACAAAACAAATACTGACATACAGTACATACTTACTAATTGTAGAGGCTGTAGCAACATTAACAATAGAGAAGAATTCAGCAATAATAGCAAAGATATCAAAAGATTAATAGACCTTAATGGTTACACTAGTAAAGATGGAGGGGGTAGAAAATATGAGAATGAAAGTAAAATTTCAAAAATGGAACAAAGGAAGATGAAAGGGATGACAGAAAATGAGATAAAAGGAACCTACTAAGGAGTTAAAAACAATAATAGATAAAAGTAACAGAAAAGAGTCAACAAGAAGAAAAAAGAGCAAAACACTTAAAAATAAAAGAGAAAGAACAGAAATCCCCAAAACCAATGAAGAAAAAGGGAGAAAAAAGAAATGAGTCAAAAAATTTTCTTTCTAGCATCTGCAGTATTGGAATCCACCAGATATGTGAAAAAGACCTATTTTGTTTCCACACTCACATTTTTGTGTGGGATTGCTTAAGTCTACTCTGGTTTTCATGTTGGACATTGTCAGTGGTTTCTGCCCTAAGGCAATAGATCATTCCAGCAGGACACCCTTTCTATGCCCTCTGCACACCAAGTCATGGCTTTCAGCTTTATGGCCTATGGGTTTCTGAGGTGCTGCCTCACAATCTAGAGGCCACTTTTTCATACATCCTAGGCTGTAGAAACGCTCCAAGCACAATGAAGAAAACAGACCATTGAGTTCTCTGCTCTATGTAGGCATCAGGGCAGGGGTTCAAGCAATTTACTGGATTTAATACCTGCAATTTCAGAGCTGTTCCCCTATGAAAGCCAAACCAAACCATCCTGGCAACTCATCACAGAAGACAGGGCTTCATCTTCTTCCCTGCCTCAGGTTAAACTTCTCAGGAGGTCCATTTTTACCTTGCTCCCTTTCCACAGACTTCTCTTGTGGCCATCTCCCACCCAATCACTGTGGTACAGTGACACTGAAAACTCTGAAGTGTAACTGTTCTATAGTTTTTCTGTGGCTCAGTCTTAAACAACTAACCCCTTCCCAAAGTAACTCCTAACTAAACCCTCTCAAAAATAGTAGGCATTGTATTGAATTTCTTCTCCAACTCTAGCCTGCTATGCAGAATCAGTCACTTTGAGTAAAACCGCAGGCTGTTGTTGCACTTTACAGCAGCCATGCGCTTTTCATAGGGTTAGTGCTGCTAGCTCAGTTCCATTTTTCCTGGGAGCTGCTCACTCTCTGACCTTACTTTGTGTCTGTGGAAACAGGTCCTCCTCAGGAGCTGGGTTAAGCTTTCCAGATTGCATCATTCTTTCCTCTGTGTTGTGCTGTTTCTCCAACTTTTCTATATTTTCTAGTTATTTGTGAGGTTTTTTTTTTTTTTTTTGGCTCCCTCCCAATTCTCAGACATCTACTTCTTTTTTAATTCATAAAGCTGTTTCCCAGGTATCTTGATTCTGTATCCCAGAGGGGCTATATTTTGCTGCTGGTCTCTATGCCACCATTTTTAATTTCCTAAAGTATAAAAAGCTGAATATCTTGTCCAAGGCCATGCATGTCATAAGCAATGGAGCGAGGATTCAAGTTCAGCCATTATAATATGTAACACTATTACCAGGATTCTGGGGTGCTGTGAACTCCCCTTAGAGCTTCTTACCCAGCTCTTTTTGTCCTGAAGGATTGGATGGGAAATGTGCAAGAGGTAGTGAGGCTTTCAATTACTAGGGGTAGGAAAATAATACTTTTCAGGGTGAGAGCAAACCACTGTAAAAGAGCATAGTGGCAATTAAGTTAATAGTGGAAGTCTTTTATATCACCCATTCATAAGGCTGATATCAGATATAGGCCATCCTATGAAAAACCTCTTTGATCTCATACTAGAAGAATTGAAGATAGTGTTTTCTGATTGGTCCTAGGTACAGGGCTTGGGAGCTGTTTTTCGGTACATGTGCTGGATCTCCATGATTGATAGGTGACACTCACTTGGTCAACTGATTACCATGATCCTAACCCTCTCCTTCATTTCCCCCTGAGAAATCTGCAAAATTCTTTGAGAGATGATGAGTATGTGATGGTTTCTGTCTTCATACAGGCACTTTGGGCTGAAAAAGTCTATAGATCATACCTACTGGGGGTTATGTTCTTGACAACTGCCTTGGAATGTCATGGGTGAGAGTGGGTTGAAAAAATCCTGGAGCAGTACTGGAGACACATTTTGAGGAGGAGCCTCAGATCTTACAGAGGTTCACTTCCTTCAGGGTGTTCTTTTTCCTTGGACAGTTCAAATGGAGCTGGCTTTATCCTAAAAAGGTGAAATCTATGACAACTAGGAGTTCTGCTTGTGCTTTATAGATGACTGATCGAGCCTCTTTCCAGATTACTGCATGGGCATGTAGCAACAGAAAGGCATATTTTGAGTCTGTAAATATTTAGCTTTTAGCAATGTTTGAGTCAGAGCTATGAGCTGTGTGTTTTGAGCAGAGGCCGCTGGGGGAAGGGCTTGGTGTCTGTGACCTGTTGTGAAATGAAAACTGCACAACTTTCCTTTTGATGTCCTTCTTGAACAAAGCTACTTCCATCAGTGCACCATACCTCCGTGGGGTTTTGGAGGGGCAGGTCTCTGATGTTCTGCCAGCTTGCATGGGTTTGGGAAATAACCTATTCCCAAAAGTGGCTAACCTCTGAGCCTGTAGGGATCAGTGAGGCAGGATTAAGAGCAGTGCAAATCTTTTATGGTGACCTCAGGAGTGTCTAGAAATATGGCCTGATATAGTTCCAATAGGTAAAATCTTCTTTGACCTTGTCAGAATTGGAAAACTGCCCCTAACTTTGATAGTAAATCTCTTCCTATTAAGGAAGTAGGACACTGTGGGACAATTAAAAACTCATGGCTGAATATAGATCTTTGAATTGACATGGCAAAGGAGCAGTAAAGAAGCTTTGACCTGAATTATGGCTGTGTATCTAGAGGAGGGTTTTCCAGAGAAGATTGGGAGGAAGTTAAAATAGAACCCAAAGGAACTGAAATTGCTTAACCTTAACATCCAGGGTCACCTATGGTTTCTCACAGGAGACAAAGAGGTCTGTGGACAGGAGCACTGTAGATTGTTCCAAGCACCTTCAGTTCTCTTTATCAGACCAACAATTGAAGGCTTTGGCTGGCCTAGCTCCTCCCTGGGTGCAGGGACAGTCAATCCTCCAGGACTATGAGTCGTCCATATCAGCAGCCTATCACATGGAGTAGGACCTAGATGATGGTTTAGAGCAGTTATGTGCCCAGTGTCAAGTCTTCTTGCCTTGGGTTTCCCCTTGGATAACTTGAATGTGCTTAAAGCATTGCCAGTTGTGACAGCCATAATTTTGGCCTGTCTTTGTTATTCCTTCTTCTTTTATCCTCGTTTACATCCCAAGTTCTCTGGGAACGTACTCTAGTGTTGCTAATGTCACAAAGGTAACCTGAATGTTGGCTTACAGAGAAATAGTGACAATGGTACTATCAAGCAAATAGGCTATAGTAGTAGTGTCCAAGACAAATTGAATATGAACACACCATAAAAAACAATTATGTACCTCCCTTAGCCCTTGAGAAGAATAACCACTATTATGGTGTAAGCATTAAGATAACCCAGATACTGACTCATAGCTAGTAGGTACTAAATGTGACAGCTATGTTAGTGACAGAAAATAATTCAACAGCATTTTTACAGAGCAAACTATCAAAAGGTTAACAATGCTTTATGGTTATACTATTAAAGATATAGGGTTTGGGGCTGAGGATATAACTCAGTGGCACAAGCACCTGCCTGGCTGGTGCAAGGTCCTGAGTTTGATTCCTGGTATCAAAAAAAGATATAAGGTTTGTAATGGGAGACTGCAAGAGGACAAATTTGAAATCTTAAACTATGTGATAGGAGAAAAAGTGGTACAAAGGATCCTATTGGGGAGTGGAAGGATGTTTATAGAATTAGGCAAAGGTAAGAGAAAAAACTATGAGAAATAGAAGATAAAAGAAAAAGAGGGAAAAAAGAAATTAGTAGGGAATAAAATAAGAGGAAAAAGGGAGAAAAATTAAAAGTGAGACAAGAAAAAAATAAAGAAAAAGAAAAGAAGAGTTAAGCAAGGAAGGACAAAGGAAACATTCCCTAAGACCAATAAACTCATGAAGTGAGAGGAGGAAAAAAACAAAAACAAAAACTAGAAACAATGCACACACAAACAAAACCAAAGACATTTCTTTGTGATTCTTTTTTTCTTTTTGAGACAAGGTCTCACTGCAGTTCAGGCTAGTCTTGAACTCACTTTTGTGGCCCGGGCTGGCTTCAGACTCACAGTGAGCTGCAGCCTCCCGAGTGCTGGTTCTCTGTGATTTTTATATGTGTGTGTTTTTTTTTTTTCCCTGGATCAACGATTTTGGGGCAGTGTCCAAATTAAGGCATGTCCTGGCTCAGATCCATGTCGTGTGTGGTCAGCAGGTAGTAGGATTAAACCAAAGATGCCAATTCTGTGGGGGCAGGCTTGTGACGGTTATCCTAAACCCCTCAGGGGGTCTTTTTCCAGCCTGACTGGGGCTCCTTGGTCATAAGTCTCTCTCATTCAGCTGTGGGAATATAACAATGGGAACCCTGAACTGAGAGCCAGGTTCAATCAATCAACATTTCCTGGAATGGTATTCAACAAAGCATTCTCTCTAGGGGATATGTGGGTGCTTAAACTGGAGCCACTCACCAGCTGTTCCCTGTCAAAGGACTTACATGAGAGCAGAATCCTATACTCTCTTTGCAGCACACAGTACCAACTAGTTTGTTCCATTGCTGTGCTACTCCCTGAAATTCTCTGGAGTCCCCAGCTTTCACCTTGTATAGATTTAGTCTCCTTTTCCTGTGAGCCACAAGCCAGGAGCCATGGACAGAAAGTAGAGGTTATCTTTTCCCCGTAAGTGCTGTGTTCTGTATCTTCACTTTCTCTGTAGGTTTTTATTTCCTGCTGGACTTTTCCTAGTTCATGGAGATCTACTTCTCTTTTTTTACTTCCCCAAACTGTTATTTCTTAATTTCTGGATTCCAAATCTCAAAGAGGATCAGTTGCTGTTTTTTACCACTCCACCACTTGGCTCAGACTGTATTTGCCAGGCCTCACTATCCCAACAGCGCTGTGGGTGCCTTGCTATTGTTACTCTGTTTTGTACATTTACTTTTTAATATCAGATTCCTGCCTTTACATCATAATATAAGCTAATTTATAAACTTAAAGTAGTTTTAAAGGTGTTGCCAAGGATATAGTTCAGTGGCACAGTATCTGTTTGGCAAACCTGAGGTCCTGAGTTTGATTCCTGGCACTAAAAACAAACAAACAAACAAACAAAAAAGTATCTTTAAGGGAATTTGATTAGGTATTTGAATTGGGGTGCGTGTGTCTGATTTTTTCCAGTTCTTTATATACTGCAGATACAAGTCCTTTGTCTGAGGGACAGCAAGCTATCCAAAATTGGACATCTGAGATGAATACTCACTTCTCAGATGAAGAAATACAAATGGCAAATAAATACATGAAAAAATGTTCAACATCATCGGTCATTTGAGAAATGCAAATTAAAACAACACGGAGACTTGATCTCACCCCAGTAAGAATGGCTATCATCAAGAAATCAACCAATAACAAATGCTGGAGGGGTTATGGGGAAGAAGGAACCCCTTTTCCACTGTTGGTGGCAATGGAGACTGGTGTAACCACTTTGGAAATCAGTCTGGAGATTCATCAAAAATTTAGGATTAGAGGTCCCATTTAACCCAACTATTCCCATTCTTGATATTTTCCCAGAAGAGTTAAAAACATCATATCACAGTGATATGTGTGCACCCATGGTTATAGCAGCACAATTTGTCATAACAAAATCCTGGAAACAACCCAAATGCCCATCAACTGAGGAATGGATAAAAAAGATGTTGTATTTTTATACAATGGATATTACTTAGCTATAAAGAAAGATAAACTCAAGGCTTTTATAGGTAAATGGATGCAACTAGAGACCATGCTCGTAAGTGAAATAAGTCAGACCCACATGTGTAAATACCATATTGTCTCCCTAGTGTAAGAACCTGAAAGACTGAATAAAATCTGAAAGGTATAATAGATATTGTGAAAGGGAAAGAAACTGCTCAATAGGAAAGAACTGGGATGAGAAAGAAAGAAAAAAATATATACATATATACAAGATAGCTAAGATAATTGCACTACTAATTTCTACTGGTTTATTGAAAGGAACAGTTAATGTTTAATTGTTTGATCAATCTTGCATACCTATATCTGGTAATCTGAGCAACTACTTTGAAGATAATAAGTAATACAACAACTATTGTTGACTTCCTATCATCTTGTTTTGAAATTATGTATTGTTTTTGTCTGTTTTTGTTATTTTGTTTTTGTTCTTTTCTCTTTAAAATGGAGAAGAAGAGAAAAGCAATACAAAAATAAAAAAATAAGAGAGTTTGAATATGATGGGCCTGGAAGAAAAGAAGAATAAACAAGCCTCTGGATACAGATAAGGGATAAATCTTGGATAAACTTGATTGCGTCCTGATGTTGATGTCTTCTGAAAAGAACAATTTTTAAATTATTATTTTTCTTGGTCTCCTTTCTATTTTTATTTTTTTTTATCCTGCCTTATTCTCTCCCTCCTTTATTTTTAAGGGCTGCAGAGGGGCCAAAGGCCTGTCTTCTTATGTCTGCTTTAGGCTGGGTTGGTTATGGCACTGACCCTGCTTAGCCACCAGGAACCAAAAGTTTCTCTCTGGCTGATCTAAAGTAGATAAAAGAGGACAAGAACATTAGCAAGTCACTGGCTTTTAAATTTCATTTTGTAACCATGTTGAACAAGGGCCAAAAATTAAAAGAATATTGGTGAATTACAGCTCCAAAAAGTGGTATAATTCAGAAAAAATTAGGCAGCATTTGATATAAGCCTTTTATCTTTAATATTAATCCCTATTTCTTTTTAGGTGTTTACCCTAGTACAACAATGAGAATTTAAGAACATATAGACTTCTTTGTTTTTTCAGTAAGAAATCCAGTTTCTTCCTATTTCAATTTTAACAATGGCCAAAAAATAGACAGTAAGATATCTATGTGATCATTTGGCCATTAAAATTCTTACTTCAAGTGGAAGAAAACCAAGAGATGGAGAGAGGGGGAGGGAGGGAAAGAGAAAGAGGATAAAAAGAACATGTTATGAACATGTACTAACTCACCACAAGATATGTAGTCATTATATACTGCAAACATATTCCAATAAAAATAAAAGTTGAAAAGAAATTCTTCCGAGCTCAAAACCTAGGATCTGCCCTCTATTTTGTAGACCTGAAAAACCTTTCATTATGACTGATTTCAGACAAGATAAACATATAAAGCCTAGAATAGATATCAGAAAGTTAATTTTTACCATAAACACAGCAAAGTTCAGTTGCTAGTTTATACTGGCATTTTTTATCATGTAGGCAGACATACCAGTAATCAAATGGTCACCTGAGGGATATTTTAAAGTACACTAAAATAACAAATGGCAATACACTTGGATAGACTGTTTTAGATAAAAAGGGATGCAGTAAGTTATATAGTTCTCACAATTTAACAAAAAGAAATGAATTTTAGCTAAAGAAATTTTTCTTGCAATGAGTCCTAGTTAGATTGTATGTATGTGTAGTTTTTTAGAAATAACAGAATAGAAATTAAGTTTATACAAAACAGTAAGTCCTTCAACTGACTTTTCTTCACCTTCATAATGACCAAAACACATCTATAACAATAATAATAATTAATAATATAGGAATTTTAAATAACAAATGTGAAAAATTAAAATAATCTCAAGTTTTTCAGAACAACTATTAAAAATAAACCTTTCACTGGAAGATAGCAAAATGAAATATCTTGTTAACAACACAATGCCATGATTAATGTAGTTCCACAATGAACACAATGAAAGCAACACATATCTGCCTATATGGCCAGAGACAAGGATGTGGAGAAAAAAAGAGAATTGAGAGGTAGATGATAACATTTTGTTTGTGTCCTATAAATCTTTTTTGAGAGAAGTTTCTGGAAAATCACAAGTTAGAAAAGTCTTAGACTACAAGTATATCAGAATAGAACCAATATAGTTTCCTGAAATACAAGATTAGTGTCAGTTTTCAGGGTAACTCCCTATGAGGATTTGGTTCCACCAATGAATAAGGTTTCTAATTCTATAGTAAGCTCTTCCTTTGGAACATCAGTCTCATCGCCTGGTTCTTCCCCAAGCTTCTTCCACCAAGGTGCTTGTGTGTGCTTCAGGGTGATGAGATGGGCCTGTTTGGCCTTGGCCGCCACAGGCCTGGATCTACTTAGGAAGAGCTCAGGTTCTTTTCCTTCTGCTTCCTTCAGATTTGGTGCCTCTGCAGTAAACAGAAAATAAACAGGTAACTGGAAGAATCCTATGCCAAACAAGTAGGAACTTAGAAACTACAGAGCTAAAAATTCCACTACAGCAGGAAAGAAAGAGGATTCTGACTCCTTGGTAGGAACACTCCCAACTGCCTGGCCATTTCTATGTTTAAAAGATACAATTTTTGTTAAGTGGCTTAAAGAATTTTGGGAAAGCACTTCATTAAAAATTATAAAGTGCTCTATAAGTGAATGGCTCTGTAACTATGGTTATCATCTACTTCTAAAAAATGACTAAATGCTTTTGGGATTGTGTAGTAGAAACTGTTTAATAGGATTCATCATCTTTGAAATTTGCAACTCTGACCTAACTAACATATGAATGATAGCAGGGGCGGAGGAAGCACACAAGAGGTTATGGAATCTGTTTCACTTGAAAATATTATGCTGTCACGATCTAGATGTAGAAAATTCTTGAGGATAGAAACTGGGCAAGAAGATTATTAGTAGTATCTTCCTTTTGAAGATTTTAGATGTCATACATCTCCCAGAGGCTATTCATTTCATGAAACAAAAATGGCAGGAGTACATACTCATTAGCTGTTCAATACTTGTGCTGATCTGAGCCATCACAGCCTCTCTGTGCTGCTGGGCTCTCTCTTCTAGGGCCCTGCTCATAAAGTAGTGTTGTAGCCGTTCTTGAGCTTGGGCATGGAGCTCCTTGCTGGCCTCATGTGACATCTGAGAGCCCTGGGGACACAGAACAGAACAGCTTGTCATAAGGAGAACATATATAACAAAGTATACTTTGCTCACCACTTAGCAGATATTCTAGGATGCTAAGTGTTATTTTATCAATAGAATCTTGTGATTGATGTCTACCTGATACTCTTGTGAATGTACTGAAGTCTATTAAAAACAGCCTTAGATAAAAACACAAAAGGGGAAGTTTATTTTGGAATGCTTCCATATATCACTTCTTTAGATAGTATGGAATAATGGGAGAAGGGGTAAGATTAAGAGACTGCAGTGAAAATTATAGATTGTTTGGCAAAGACGATGCCCCAGAAGAGAAACAATAAGGCCAATCTGTTTTTCCTGGACCTCACTTGAAATACTGTCTTACTTCTTAACCCATCCCCACTCCTAAACTTATGCAAAGGTTTTACAGAACATAGGAAAAAATCAGTTAATGGATCATATTTCACTTGGGAGTGGTGGCGCAAGCCTGTCATCTCAGTACTCTGGGGGGATGAGACAGAACATCACAAACCAAGGCTTAACCTGGGAAACTTAATGACTTAGCGAGGTCCTCCCTCAAAAAAAGAAAAAAAAAAAATTAGGGATGGGGACGTAGCTCTGGGTGAAGGCTCTGAGTTAAATCCCCTGCACTACAAATAATTAAGTAACTAACCATATTCCTTTGCTAGTCAGCTAATTTAAGGGAAAGTTAACTGATTAGATGCTAAGGATGTAATAGTCTTAGCTTTGGAGCTGATAGTTCTGACACCACGGCATTCTCATAGACTCCAGTTCCTGGGTCTTTGCTATAACTCTGTTTCTGCTAATGCCTTCTTTTTCAGCCATACGTGCTTAAGCAAGTACACTAAAGTATGGCTAAAGCAGCACTTAAAATAACAAAAACAAAAAACTACAGTATATCAGAGTCACAGTTGTCTCTCCCTATCTGTGGGTACCCCTGCATTCAACTAACTGCAAGCTGAAAGTACATATTAGAAAAACTGAACACGTACAAATACAATTTTTTTCTTGGCATTGTTTCCTAAACAATACAGTATAACAAAATTTTATATACCATTTATGCAGTATTAGGTATTAGAAATAAACTAGGGATGATTCAAAATACACAAAAGGATATATATAGCTTTTGAAATACTATGACACTTTATATAAGGGACTTGAGCAGCTGTGAATTTTACTAGATATTCAGGTCCTAGAACTAATCTCCTAAAGATATTGAGGGACAACTGCATATATAGGTTATTTAGGAGAGAAAGGAGAAAAACTAAACATAGGAGCTACAATTATAAAACTCCTGGAAGAAAATGTAGGAGTAGCTTCACAACATTGGTTTGGGTAATAAAGTGTTTTTGAACCACAAGACCAGGCAACAAAAGAAAAAAACAAACTGACCATCAAAATAATGTTAGTGTATCAAAGGACACTATTAAAATAAAAAGGCCGATCAGAGAATGGCACAGAATATTTGCAAATCATATATATGCCAAGGAATTAGTATTTATAATATATTCCAAGAACTCTTAAAACTCAACGATAACAACAACAAAATAACCTATTTCAAACGTGGGCAAGACTTGAACAAACATTTTTGTAAAGGAGACATACAAATGATAAATTCACATATGAAAAGATAATCAAAATCACTAATTATTACAAAAATTGAAATCTAAACTACAATTAGATACCTCTTGAAACCTATTATCCATTAAAAAATAAGAACAGACAGAAAGAAGTGGTGACAAAAATGTGAAGAAATCAGAACCCTTCTATGCTGCTGCTAAATGTATGAACAAAATATGGTATACACATAAAATTAAATCTTATTCAACCTTTAAAAAGGAGGATATTCTGACATAAGTTAATTTAAATAAATCTTATAGACATTATTCTAAGTGAAGTTAACCAGATATGAAAGAACAAACACCACATAATTCCAGTCACAGGAGGTACTTAAAACAGTCAAATGAATAGTGGTTTTCAAGAGGGAGAATGGCGAGTTTTATGATTAATGAATACAGGGTTTCAGTTTTCCAAGATGAGAAAACTTGTAAAGATGAACTAAGGTGAGGCTAAATATTGTTATAATGATACTGTTTATGTTTTGTATATTTTCAGTACATAGAAAAATAAATTCAAGTATCAATTTAAAATAGTGATACATGAAGTATCTTGGTTACTTTTCTTTCATTGCTGTGACAAAATACCCAATACCCAAAATGAAGGAAGGAAAGGTTTATTTAGCTTACAGTTTGTGGAGGTTTCAGTCCATACTTGGCTGGCTCAGAAGCAGAGTGGCACATGGCAGAGGGCAAACTGTTCATGGCAGCAGAGCACAGCAAAACCACCAGCAAAAAGGGAGGAATGGCTGCAAGCAGCCTCTTTTCTTCTCTTACATTGTAAACAGCCTACCCCCACCCAGGAGGTATGCACCTTCACGCGATCTCCATGCCCTCCTCTTCCACAGGCTCAGGATGTGTACAAAGTAAGCACCCTGGCTTCCTCCTCAGTCACTCAGTTAAACCTCTAGACTCCACAAATTGACACAATGTATTAACCATAACATGAAGCTATACTGAACTTACTGAATTAGAATTTCTAGGGGTGTATGTTACCAGGTTATGTAACTGTAATAGAGGTGACTATAAGTCATTAAATCTGCTAAAAGCACAATAGTCTGCTCTCTACAGAGCCTAGGAACTGGCCACAGATTTGGCTTCATGGAGGAATACTTGTGTCTCTTCACCGTTTTTGCTCACAGAGAACTGTCACTTGTGCTTCTTCTACTCTTTCCAATTCATTTCCAGCTCTTGGTTAAGTGAGTTGTTAATATGACTGATTAGAACTTAAAGTATTAGTTGGTCTATTTTATTAGTGGCCAGACTAATTGCATTTTAAAAGCTCAGGACTCTGAATTTCATTTAAGTATTTAGGTTAAGTTTTTAAAAATAAAAGTCATACTGAGGTATAAATGACATATAATAACCTCCAAATATAAACAGGGAACAATGTTAAGCTTTGACATACATCTGTGAAATAATCACCACAATCAAGATAATAAACACTCATCACCATCTGCTTTCCTTGTGCCATTACCCTCACCCCCCAAGCAATTTCTGATGTACTTTCTGTTACTACAGTTTGTGTTTCTACAGTTTGTATAAGTTGAATAACATATTACATAGCACACTGTCTGGCCTGTTTCAGTCAGCATAATCATTTTGAGGCTCATCTATGTTGTTATGAGCATAACTCATTCATTTTTACTGGTATATACAACTGTTAACTGATATGCTGTTGGACATTTGAGTTGCTTTTAGTTTTTGGCTGTCATGATTAATGTATGAGTGTTCATATAGAAATGTATTTCCTTCTCTCTTGGCCAAATACCTAGGACTTAAATGACTGAATCATGTGGTACATGTTTAACTTTTTAAGAAGCTGCTACACTATTTTCCAGTATAGTAGTACTATTTTACATTCACACTATTTTACATTCCCACGAATAGCATGTATCAGACACAGTTCCTCAATATGCTTGCCAACTTTGATATATTCAACCTTTCAAATTTGAGCCATTCTAGTAGGTGTGGAGTACCTTACTGTTATTTTAATTTGTATTTTCTCCAATGACTAATTTGTATTTTCTCCATGATGCATTTATTTATTTATTATTATTATATTACTTTCTTATTTATTATCTATATATTTTCTTTGGGTCAAATGTCTGTTCAAAACTTTTGTACAACAAAAATTGGTTCATATGTTTTCTGATTATTGACTTTTAAAAGTTCTTTATGTATTACTGATAAAGACCCTTTATCAAATATATGCTTGGCAAAGATATTCTCCCAATCTGTGCCTTCTCTTCATTTCCCTAACAGTGCCTTTTGAAGAGAGGTTTAAACTTTGATAGTCAATTTATCAATTTTTTTCTTTGCTTCTAGTGTTGTAATTAAGAAATCTTTGCCTAACTCAAGGTCACTACTTTTCTCCTGAGTTCCTTCTAAAAGTTTTATGTTTCAGGTTAATTTATTTATTTAATTTATTTGCAGTACTGGGGATTATACCCAGTCTTCACACTGTGCTACATACCCAGTCTTTTTTAAAATTTTGAGATAGGGTCTCACTAAGTTGTTGATTTGCCCAAGCCAGGCTCAAATTTCTCTGATCCTTTTGCCTCTGCTTCCCAGACTACTGGGATTATAGGCATGTACTGTCACACCTAGCTCCTAAGATACATTCTGTTAAATTTTGTACATGATGTCACGTATATATCCAAGTTCATCTTTTTTTTTTTAACGTATGGATCCAACTGCTTCATTGTCTCCCCTGCTTTAATTACATGTACCTCTGGTAATGCAGTTGACTTATTTGGTCATATATGTGGGCTGATTTCTAGATTAGCTCCCCCAACTTCCAGCTCCTAGAAATCATCATTCTACTCTTTTTATTTCTATCAATATGACTATTCTAGATATCGCAGATAAATGGAATCATACAATATTTGTCTAGCTTATTTCATTTAATATTTCGAGTTTCACCCCTGTTTGCCTTATGTTATTTTCAAGCTCTGGGATTAGAAAGAGTTGACCTATAACTAAAGCAAGGGAGAACTAGCAACACCAACACCAAAATATGCAGTTCCTTCCCCACATCATCTTATTGTTTCCCTGAACAACAGAAAGCTGTAGGATGAGGAAAAACACTGCCCACTGTCCACTGTCCTGCACAGAAAAAGGAGGCTCACTGCTGAGCCCAGGGACTGTACTAGATTCCACTAGGTTGGAAAGCTGAGCTCTTGAGACAGGTATGCTTAAAGTTCTAAGCACAAAGAAACTGAATGAGTTCTGGGGACACCATGCAGAAAATTTACTAGCGGGAGAACACGGAGACTTATTTTAAAATTTTCCCAGTAGTGAAGGGACCAGGAATGGGAGGTTACTGGCAGACGATGTTAGGGAATTGGGTATAGGGCAAAATATTTCACATCTTCTTCTTCCCAAAGAAGTAGCTGGATCTTGGCACAGAGACAAAGATCTACAGTTGGCCATACCCAAAGCACACCTTTAAGCTAAGAAGTGGGTCTAGAGAGACTAACAATTTGCTCTCTTGTTTTTAAACTACCTAAACCTTTCTACTTTGAGGATGGCAGTTAAGAAGCCCTCAAGTAGAGGGGTGACTGGCTAGGCTGTCTATAAGGAGACTATTATAGTACTATAGGGGGAAGAAGCCTGGGTGGACACTAGCCAGATGGCCATGTGGGGTTTTTTGTTTGTTTGTTTCCTGCTTATTTGTCCATTCCAGGCTCTTTCATGTTTTGCTTTTCTCTTTTCTCCAGTTCTTGCTTCTTTATGTATGTTTTATTTTACTTTTTAACCTTCTATTGTGTTTATTTTGCTCTCACAGCATTTCTTCTCTTTTTAACCTTCCTTCCTTCCTATTCTTTTTTCTTTCTTCTTCCTCACTTTCCCTGTACCCCTGTCTTGCCTTGCTTTTTCTCCACCTTTCATGTACATATAACAAGAATAGACCAGTGCTTTAAATTGAATGGGAGAGTTCATGGCCATGTTTGGATAACCCTCCATAGAACTGTACTTAAAGGGTACAAAACAAAACTAACCACAAATATATCAACCGGTTCTGACAGCCTTGCCTCAATCTCTGATTACACTTCTCTCCCCCATACCTCTTCTCCTGCCTCCACAAATATTCTTTTTAATTCCCTCAACAGTAACATTTTACTCCAGCTATAAAAACATCACCAGCAGAATCTGATCTCCTATGTTTCACCTACTAACATTTTTCATATCTATTTCCCTCTTACTAACTTACCAGTTTCCTTTTCTGCTTCCTTTTTCTTTCCCTTTTCTTTCTATATTCTAGATTTATAAAAAAGTAAAATTGACAAAATAAGTTTTAAGGTTCATGACTGATACATGGCTGGATCTATGGATGCTGTTATAACCAAAAAATTTTTTTCTTACAACACAGTAACTGTATCCAATCCAATTAAATAGAATAGGGTGAGGTGGTAGACAATACTTCCTGGTCAATAAAGATCACTGGAAAACAGTACCAACGGAAATCTTCATACCAACAAAAAAAGTCTCTTCACTCTATCCTCAACCCTCAGCACAGAAAGAGGAGGGAATATGTAAAAACAAAGTAACAAAATACTCCCAAAGACTCTCAGTTCTCTCAAAGCAGACTGAAGGGGCATGATGGAAAGGATATCAAGTATCAAAAGGTTGAGCTCTATGAAATGACAAAGAGGAAGCAAAGAAATTCAGTGACCTAAGATGACAACCAAATATAAATAGTGGAAGTAACAAACAAATTAACCAATAGAGTTACAGATGAAATGAATAAAAAATTAGAAGAGCTGACCAAAGCCATTCAAAATGTTAATGAGAAATTTAGCAAAGAAACAGACTCCATGAAAAGGTACCAAAAAGAAATCCCACAGATAAATAATTCTATTGAATACATGAGCAACAAAAGTGAGCAATGTGAGAAAAGTGTTTCAGACCTCAAGGACAGAATGGAAGCACATAATGATATAGTTAGAGATAGTTTAAAAACAAGAGAGCAAGGAAAATTGATCCAACAGCTACTAGATGATGCTATGACCAACTAATGTAAGAGGACTAAGAGAAAAAACAGAGGTCAGTACACAAGGAGTAAAGAAATCTGTCTACATAAATTATAGCAAAAAATTTTCTAAGCATGAGGAAAGAGCCCAACGTTACCTATAGGACCCTCTTACCCCGAACTCTCTTACCTACAGGTAAGAGAGGCTTATAGAACTCCAAATAATTATGATGAAAAATAAGCTCCCCCAACACATCATAGTCCAAATCGCGTAAGTCCAACACAGGAACAAATCACAAAAACTGTCAGAAAAAAGCAAAAAGTCACCTAAAAAGATAAACCCCTCAGGATTATAGCAGACTTTTCAACACAAACTTGTAGAGCTTGGAGTAAAGTATTTTAGGCCCTAAAAGAAAACAACTTTCAATCCAGACTGATATATAATACAAAACTATCTTTCAAAATTGATGGAGCAATAAAGGCATTCCATGACAAAGAACATCTTAAGAAATTCATGACCACTCAACCAGCAGTCAAAAAAGGCTATTGTAGACAGAGGACATGAAGCTAACAAAACCAAAAAGTCTGATGGAATGACTATATCAAGCAGGGTAAGCAGTTAAATAAAAAGGAGAAAATAAAGGTGTCAACAACAGAAAAATAATATAATGAAAGGAATATGCCAATACCCTTCAGCAATAATTCTCAGTGTAAATGGTCTCAACTCCCTAATTAAGAGACACAGATTAGCAAACTGGGCCAGAAAACAAAACTCAGTGTTTGGCTGCAAAAAAGAGGTTCATCTAATCCAAAAAGAAATTCATAAACTAACAATCAAAGGATGGAAAACAGCATTCCATATACTAGGAACTCAAAAACAAGGAGGGGTAGAACTCTTATTCCCAAAGTAGACTTCAAGCTAAAACATATCAGAAGAAGTAAAGAAGATCACTACACCCTAGTTGAGGAAACAAGGCAAAAAGATAACAAGTGTAAATATATATGCACTGAATACTAATACACCCACCTTCATAAAACTGGGCATAAAAGATGAAAAAACACCAACACAATCATAGTGGGAGACCTTAACACCCCACTGTTACAAATAGATCAACTGAACAAAGAATTAACAAAGAATTATCAGAGCTAAACCATAGCTGTAAATACATGGATTTAATACCTATCTACAGTGTGTTCTACCTTACTGCCACAGGATATACACCTCAGCAGCATAAAGAACTTTCTCTAAAGTAGACTACATAAGAGCGTGTAAAGCCTCCTTTAAATAAACATGAAAAAATATTAAAATTATCCCATGTATAATATCAAATCATAGTGCACTGAGACTAGAAATCAACTGTAAAAGAAACTACTGAAAGTTTACAAACATACGTATATTAAATAACACATTCCTGAACACTCATGGGTCACAGAAGAAGTCTAAGAAGAAATTAATTACTAGAATCAAAAAATAATGCCAGTACAATGTAAACCAGAACCCAACGGACACAATGAAATCAGCCCTAGGAGGAGGCTTATTTGTGTGAATGCTCACATTAAAAAAACCTAGCTGAAAAAATAATCGAATCATATAGCTCAAGGTCCTACAAAAACAAGAATAGTTCAAACTCAGACTTATTACAAGGGAAAAATTCACAAGGATCAGAGTAAAAATAATGAAATTGAGACTAAAAAAACCCACAAAGAATCAATAAACCAAAGAGCTAGGTCACTGAAAGAATAAACTAAACAGATAACCTCTTAGACAAACTTACCCAAAAAGGGAAAAAAAAAGACCCAAGACAATGCAATTAGAAATGGAGAAAGTGAAGTCACAACAGACTACTGAAATCTAGAAAACCACTAGTAACTGCTATGAAAGACTGTACTCCAGCAAATTAGAGAATCTAGAAGAAACAGATAGATTCCTAGACTCATATAAATTACCAGAATTGAAACATGGAGGTATAAAAGCCCCAAGTAATCCAATAATAGGCAATGAAACTGAGGCAGTAATAAAAAATATACCAACTAAGAAAAACCCAGGACATGAAGGATTCACTGCTGAATTCTGCAAGGACTTCAGAGAGGATATAATGCCAATATTCTTCAAACTCTTCAAAGAAACCGAAAGGGAAGGACTATTGCCAAATTCATCTGGGAAGCTACAATACCGTACTTCTATAATGTCTTGGCTACTTTTCTCTCCTTGCTGAGACAAAATACCCAACACCCAAAATGAAGGAAGGAAAGGTTTATTTAGCTTACAGTTTGTGGTGGTTTCAGTCCATACTTGGCTGGTTCTGAGGCAGAGTGGCACATGGCAGAGGGCAAACTTCATGGCAGCAGAGCACAGCAAAAACAACCAGCAAAAGGGAGGAATGGCCGCAAGCAGCCTCTTTCCTTCCCTTACTTTGTAAACAGTCTACCCCCACCCAGGGGGCGTGTAGCTCTCACAAGATCTACATGCCTTCCTCTTCCACAGGCTCAGGCTCAGGATGTATACAGAGCAAGCACCCTGGCTTCCTGCTGAGTCACTCAGCCAAACCTCCAGACTCTCCAAGTTGACACAATATATCAACCATAACATATAACCGACTAGAATCCAACTAAAAAATAAAACTGTGGGCCAATCTCTTTAATGAAATTCCAATGCTAAAATCCTCAACAAGACATTGGCAATACAATGCAACATATCATCAGAAAGATTATACATCATGGAAACATAAGCTTTATCCGAAGGATGCAAGGATGGTTCAACATATGCAAGTCAGTAAATGTAATATATTATATAAATAGAAGCAAAGATAAAAATAACATGATTATCTTACTACACACAGAAAAAGCCATTGACAAAAATCTAACATCCATTCATTATAAAAATCCTGAAGAAAATATTGTAGATATAGGACTTTAGCTCCATCTGATAAAAGCCATTTATGACAAACCTATTGTTAATATCATATTAAAAGGGGAAAAGCTGAAGGATTGACCTCTACAATCAGTAACAAAGATTTTCATCATTACAACTCCTGTTCCATATAGTAAGTACTCAAAACATTTGCCAGAGGAACCAGGCAAAAAAAGGACAAAATCAACACATAAAAATCAATTGTAACCTGTACATCAATAAAGAATCCACTGAGAAGCAAATTAGGAAAGCAATACTATTCACAACTATAGCACTCTGAAAAAGAAGATTGACGAAGACATCAGAAAATGGAAAGATATCCCCTGTTCTTAAACAGCCAGAACCAGTATTGTCAATATGGATGAAAACTGATACATAAACGCAATCCTAATCAAAATGCCAACAGTATTCTTTACATAAATAGGAAAAAACTATACTAGGATTTATATGGAACCAGAAAAGATCTAGAATAGTAAAAGCAATCCTTGGCAACAAAAACAAGGCAGGAGGCATAACAGTCTCAGATTTGAAGTGATACTACAAAGCTACAGTGATAAAAACAGCATGGTACTGGCACAAAAAGACATTCAGATCAATGGAACGGAAGAGTAGATGAAGAAACAACCTTAGGCATGTTAAAAGTCATCTGATCATTGACAAAGAGGCTAAAAATGTATGCTGAGGCAAAAACATAGCCTCTTTAACAAATGGCGAGCAGAAAACTGGTCACACACACGTGCAAGACTGACTTTAGAGCCTTATCTAGCACTTTACACCAAAATAAAATGAAAATGGACGAAACAGTTATTAAAACAGAAACAATTTTAGATTCAATAGGCAAACTCTTAAAGACATAGGCACAGGAAAGACCTTCTAAACAGAATCCCAATCGCAAAGAAATAGTATCAAGAATCAACAAATGGGGGCTGGGGGTATAGCTCAGTGGCACAAGCGCTTGCCTGGCAAGCGCAAGGTCCTGAGTTTGATCCCTGGTACCGGAAAAAAAAAAAAAAAAAGAATCAACAAATGGCATTATATCAAATTAAAATGGTTTTGCACAGCAAAGGAAATGATACAGCAAAAAGAGACAACCTACAGAATGGTAAAATTTTCTTGCTCTGACTGAGGACTAATATCTAGAATTTAAAAAGAGCTGAAAAAAATCAGACCCCTCAAATTAAAAGACCCAAAGAAAATATGGCAACTAAAATATAGATACTTTTCAGAAGTAGAAGTGGGCTGCAAATGAAAAAATGTTCAGTATCTGGCCACCAGAGAAACGAAAATTAAAACAACACTGAAATTCCATATTACTTCAGAATGAGTGCCTGACATTAAGAAAAGAAATAGCAAGGCTATGGGGAGAAAGAAATCCTCCCACACTGTCAATAAGAATATAAACTTAAAGAAATCAGTATGGAGATTCCTCAAAATAGAAATTCCATTCAATTCTACTTTCTTTTCTAGGTATCTTCTCTAGAGTTAAACACATCATATTATAGTAATACATACATACTCAACTTATAATAACTAAATCTTGGAAGCAGCCTATATATAGACATAGGCACAGGAAAGGACCTTGAATAGATACAGAAAACATGGTAATTATACTACTATTCTGACATAAAGAAGAAGAATAAATTGTAGATATTTGTATGAAAAAGGATGCAACTTGAGACTACAATGTTAAATGAAATGAAACAGACTTTCAGGTTTAATTTTTACGTAACCTCACTTATATGACAGAACCAAAGTATAAATAATTTCAAAAAACAAAATCGAAGATTTTGATTTAATAAGAAACAAGGGGGCTGGGGATATAGCTCAGCAGCCTAAGTGCCTGCCTGGCAAGTGCAAGGTCCTGATTTCAATTCCTGGTGCCAAAAATTTAAAAAAAGAAACAAGGAGGTAGATCATTTGCAAGTGGGCAATAAAAACAATGCAGAGATGGTGAGGAGGAAAAGGGAATAGAAAGGAAATAACATATGACGAGAACATGTACCTACTCCTAAGATGAATGTAACCACTATGTACTGCAAACATGTACTAATAAGAAGATTTGTAAGATTAGGAAAATGTCATACAAAATATAGCCTTTATATAACTTATAGATATTCTATTTTGGAAAAGTTTCATAGTAATAAAATACTGGGAGGGATTTTATTCAAATCCTGTATCTTCTGGTCTCTGGGTTTTGTATATGCTCATATGTAATAATGAATATTCACTGGCTGACAGCTGAGTCTTTCTTTTATAAGACTCAAAATAGCCAAAGTTTTTCTGTAGTATTGTAGAAGAAGCTATGAGCAAGTCTTTTTGCAGTGTGGGAAGCAAAGTCCTTTTTACCACTGACTATACCTCCACAGTCATACAACTATAGAAAGACTTCAAATCATTAACTGCATGGTAAAGCCAATAAATCACCTTACGTCAGCAATAAACAGGCTTATGCACATGAGCTACTGCTTTGTTGGTGAATATCATGCAATGAAGTAATGTAATATGGATATTATGGCACAGAAGCCTACATACTGGATGTCTTCTGATGTAGTCATCCACTTGTTGCTTCAGGTGGATTCTTTGTACATCAGTGAGTTCTTGGAGTCCTTGCCAATTATCCAAGGCAAATCGTTTCTTTTTCTTATGGCACTTTGCTAGGAACTTAAGAACCTGGGAGGGGAGAGAAAAAAGAAAGCTTGTGATTTATCTCCCCAATACAGCTATTATTTGTCTACAACATATAGCAGTGACACTGTGCAACAGTGGTTAACTGAGTGAGGATGAAGAGGGGATGGATGGGACTGTGATAGAGTAAGAACAGGCAGTAACTTTTTAACTCTGCAGATGTCCTCAATTTATGAAATGTTTATCTCTTAATAAACCCATTGTAAGTTGAAAATATTTTAAGTTGAAAATACATCTACTATATCTAACTCACCTATACATCTTACCATCATACTATGCTTTCTACTGAATGCTTATCACTTTAGCACCAAGTAAGACAGGGATCATATGGACATTCCTCTCCAGTGCTTTCATTTTTTTTTTTTAATACGGATTGGTATGGTGTGAATCTTAGATGTTCCTCAAAGGCTCATGTATTAAAGGTTTTGTTCTAAGCTGATGGTGCTGTTGGGAGGTGGTAGAAGCTTTAAGACATGGGACTTAGTGGAAGGAAGTTAGGTCACTGTTACAAGTATGGTCTTGCTCCTTCTTTCTCCCTGCTTTCTATGGGCTTGAAGGTGAGTAGCTTTGCCACTGACACTTTGATTTGCCACAAGCTCTGGAGTGGAACCTTGGAAACTTGAGAAAAAATAAATTTTACCCCCTTCTAAGTTCATGTTTTAGGTATTGCTGTCAGAGCAATGGAAATCTGACCATAGGATTCATTCATGTTTCTTTTTAATGCAGTAAGCAATAAAGACTAACAAAGGCATTAAGCATTGGATTCTAATTTCAATTCTTATAAATTTTATGATTCTGGGTGTTACTTGATTTCCATAGAATTAATTCTATGTCTTTAGAAAATTGGGACCCTAATTCAACATGGCCAACATTGCAGAGTAACCATTATAGAGTAAACATCATAGAGTATTAACTATTATAAATATCATAGAGTATCTAAAAAGGCCTGGGTTAATGAGAAAATATAAAATAAGGTATGAAGCAGCTGATAATATCTGAATGTTCTTTCTTGTGTCCTTCAGAATGGACTTCTAGTAAAATAAATAAATCTCCTAACAGGCTTGATTGGGGACATATTTGAAATTACTCTTCCCATTTTTTTCTTTCCTTTCTTTGTAGTCTTTATTGTTATCGAAGTTACATATTCATACTGTTTAAAGGAAGTACTTAAAAAAGGAGTGGTTGGTAAATCATGGTCCATAGTCCAAATCCAGCCTACTGTCAGTTTTTCTATGTCAGTTTCTCTATGGCCTGAGAGCAAAAACTGAGGGGTTTTTTACATGATTAAAAAATAAAGAACATTTTGTGATGTGAATCTACATGAAATTCAAATTCAGAGTCTGCAGCCAGGTTTGGTGGTACACATCTGTAATCCCAGCACTCAGGAGGCTGAGGCAGGAGGATCACTGCAAGGTTAAGGTCAGCCTGGGCTACATAGTGAACTTAAGGCCAGTATGAACTACACAGTGACACCCTGTCTCAAAAACAAAGAAATAAACAAACCCCCCAAAGCCCAAATTCAATGTCTGCAAATAATGTTTTATTGGAACATGGTTATGCTCAACTGTTTGCTATCATTTATGGCTGCTTTTGAGATGCAAGTGTTGAGGAACTCTGACAGACTGCATGGCCTTCAAAACCTCAAATATTTTATACCTGGCCCTTCCCACAAAAGTTTGCTGGTATAACTTTATTGTTTAAGGTGTCTATTTTACAAGAATTAGTACCTAAATAACTATATTTGTCTAGTATAACTATAGTTGTCTAGTTAACACTGTTCCCAACCCCAAAGGGACAACTTTAACTTTTTTGGGTTTTTCTTTTGATACTTATCTTTTTAAGTATATGATTTTCAAATGTATGCATTATCTACTGATTTTCTTGAACAGTAAAACAGGATTTAGTTCTTTCACTGCTTGTACTTTTATATTCTAACCATCCAAAATCATTATATCATAGGTTTAGCTAACTCAAGGTTCAATATTTCATAATTATTACTGCATGAAGACTTTTGAATCATATGATTACTTTTCCTTCCCTGCACATTTAGTTTCTCTAGACTTAATACTTTTTCTTTGGTTTAGTTTAGTTTTTTGAGACATAGTCTTGCTATTTAGCCCAGGCTGGCCTCAGACTCATGGCAATCCTCCACCTTCACTCTCCCAGATGCTGAGATTATGGTTGTGTGCCACCAGTTTACTTGTTTTTAGTTTTCTGTAGACTCATTACTGACTACTTCTTAAACTATGCCTTAATTATTAAGACATTAAAACACATCAGGCCTTCTACCAGACTAATTTTCTTGGATACACATTTTCTGGGGTTTTTGGATCTGACTGCTCTGTGTGCTTGTAGCATAACTGTCTTCCTATGGTCCATTCAACATCATTTTGGTAACCTCTTTGCATCTTTCTCTTCATTTCTTGGGTCCCATGCTGTTTTCTTTCTTGGGTCATTCCTAAGAGATTTGTAATGTCTAAAAATGTCTTTGATAAAGAGTAAAATGAAAGATTATAGAAAACAAGGAGCTAGATCTTTTGCAAATGGGAATGGGACTAAGAGATGGAGGAAGGGCAATGGGGGGGGAAGGGACGTAAAAAGAATTAATATGTGTTATGTAGACATCTGGCAAGATGGCAGAGTGGTGAAAGCAGAGAAACAACCCCTCTGGGATTTGGGGTCCAAATGCTGGATTATAGTATGTGTGGAAGAGAAGAGGGAGGGAAGTGGGTCGCTGGACCCAGTAAAAGAAGAGGGAGGGAGGAAGGTGGGTCCCTGGGACCCAGCAAGGAACTGAAGTGAGTTGAAGCCCACATGAGAGCAAAGAGAGAGATTTCAACATAAATAAGGAAGATGACAAGTGGCACTTTCTCTCTGAGCCCTGACTCACTGCATGGGAGGGCAGCTCAAACCTATAGACATATGGTAACAACTGGTGACCCTAGAGGCCTCCACAGAGAGATGCATCAGTGGATGGAGCACTGGATGTAGCAGACTGTAGAGCCTACTGAATTATTCAGACAACCCCCAGGAGAGGACGATGGGCCAATAGCCAACTTGGAGAGGGGCCAACTGAGCTTGGAACTCAAGAGCATTTGCGGGCTGGCCACACCTAGCAGCTCCCAGTGTCAGGATAAGGCAGAACTCAGCTCAAGGAAGCACAAGGTCAAGAAGCTGGGTTCAAGCTGGCAGGAGGTGCACAGTGTTACAGGCTGAACAAATCAGGTTCCAGCCTCACAGCCAGAACGCAGCCTGAACTTTTTAGTGGAACTAAAGGTGCAGGCTCTCTGGGATTACCCACTACCCCACTATAAATCTACAGCTGGATTGCTGGAATTAATCAACATGGATGTAGATTCTTGCCCCTTCTGTGTACCAGTGGCAGCAGAGACATGCTGTTAGGGGTGAAACATTGTGTCAACTTGGGGAGTCTAGACCTTTGGCTGAGTGACTCAGCAGGAAGCCAGGGTGCTTACTTTGTATAAATCCTGAGCCTGTGGAAGAGGAGGGCATGGAGATTATGTGAGTGTACACACCCCTAGGGTGGGGGTAGCCAGTTTACAATGTAAGGGAGGAAAGAGGCTGCTTGCTGCCATTCCTCCCTTTTGCTCTGGTTGTTTTGCTGTGCTCTGCTGCCATGACCGTTTGCCCTCTGCCATCTGCCACTCTGGCTCAGAACCAGCCAAGTATGGACTGAAACCTCCACAAACTGTAAGCTAAGTAAACCTTTCCTTTCTTCATTTTGGGTGTTGGGTATTTTGTCTCAGCAAGCAGAGGAAAGTAACCAAGACACATGCCCTGAGGTAGACATTTGTTTCTTTTTCTTTTGTCTTTGTTTTTGTTGTTTTCTTTTTTCTTGATTGTTTTTTTGTTTTTATATGTATGTGAACATTGTTTCTAGTTTTTTGTTGTTCTGTTCTGTTCTATTTTTATTTCTTCCTTCTCTCTACATTATCTTCTTCACCAGTTTCCCAAAATTTACATAATCTTCCTTTGTCCTCCAGCCTTGCTTCTAATCTCTTCCTCTTCTATTTCTGTTTTTTCCCCTAATCCTTTTTAAAGTTCTCCTCTGAGGGCGTATTTTCTCTTCATTATATTGAGGGCATATTTACTGTAAACAATTTTCTGGTTTTAGATTTTGTTATATTACTACAAATATAGTTCATATGGTTAAAGGTGGCACGTTAATAGTTACCATAGTTTGCTATTTTCTAGGCTGTGTTTGACACTATTGTTATTGCTGATTGTACTACTTCAGCCAAGGTGATATAATTGTTCTAATCAGTTGTTGCTCCTGGTATGCCAAGACTGAAATTGCCTAAGGGTCATAAATACTACTATAGACCAGTACTAAAGAACCAGGGTCTAGGCCAAATAAGCAGCAACTTTTCACCCCAGTAAACTGAAGAGGTAGGCTCTTGCAACAGACTCAAACTCCAAAAGTCATCTATACCTGGAAGACTTCTCTGAGAAGCAGTCATTTTCTAGGAGTTCTAAATACTAGCAATAAAGCTACCTGCCATAAGCAATTTATAAGTTTCAACCCAGGCATTAAAAAAAAGAAAAAAAAAAAGAGAAGACACTTAAGCAAGATGCAAACCCAGACTTCCAACTTGCCAAAGGCAACCCATCAGGCAATGAAGAGTAGAGAAGGGTTCCTTTTTCAGCACAGCCCTGCCAGCATTTGTTATTGGTTGATTTCTTTATAATACCCATTCTTTGTGGAGTGAGAAATAAGCACTGTTCTTTTATCTCTTTTCTTTACTTTTTGTTATTTCAGTACTCTCTGCCAGTGTTTGTTTCACTAAGTTCTTTAAGTCAGTGATTGTTATGTATAACAATGTTAATATTTTCTGCTATAGTCAAGTAGCAAGAATTGGCCATTATTTTGGCTCCATACATCAGCCAATATTATCTTCTTTCTGAGCTTCTTCCTTTCTTTTCAAAAGATGAGAAAGTGACCGAAAAATCTTGAGAGTTGAAAAGAAAGCTAATGTCTCAAATTTAATTTCAATATTGTACCATGACCAAGAATTTTAACTTGTCTATGGAAGGATGTGTAATTTGAAACTGAAAAGTTTTCATAGGGCCTTTCGGATTTTAACTACTAGAAAATCAATGCCTGTGCTTTTGCACAAAGTAATGGAGGGAAAGAAGGTAGATAACAGTGCTAGCCTTTCATTTCCTTTCAAGGACACCAAAAACCAGTTCTTGCTATGAGGCAAGTTCATTGAGAAGAGTATTCCTTTCTCTTATTTTCAATAAAACTGATTATTTTCCTTTGTTTCTTACCAAACACAAGCATAGTACAAATATAAATAATGCAAGTCACATATATAATTTAAATTTTTCTAGTGACATTAAAAAGTTTAAAAAAGGTAAAATAATATTTTGCATATACTGAGCTATATAAAAAGTTATAGCTCAATATACATAAAATATTAGTATTTCAAAATGTAGTTAATCTAAAAAAGTGTTATTGAGATATTTTATACTTTTTTCATCTGAAGTTTCTAAACTCTGGTGGGTATTTTACATATAGAGCATTTTTCAGTTTGGACTAGTTAACACGTCACATACTCCATGTCCTCATGTGCTTAATGGCTACTACATTAGACACTGTAGGTGCAGAGTGTGCTTAGAAAATGATGCTTTAAAAATATGGCAAAATGTGTCCTTTACTGACCACTGTCATGTTCTAATTTGCTCTAATTTTTTCTTCTGTCTACATGCTCGCATTTTTCTTTTTCCTTCTTTCAAAGTAATCCTCTTATATTTCCTTTTCCATTTTGCTAGCTTTGCTTTGACTTAATGGTTATTTCTACTAGTGATAGGCATAGATTATAATCATGACCTATATCTTTTTGTTCTTACTTCAAAGGCTAATATTCCCTTTTTGTTTTTTTTGAGTAGACATGAGACAAATGTGACTAATCATTTCCTCAGATACCAATGGAAAGTATGAAAGTCAAAATAATTTTGCCCTTATAGCCCCTGAAATACTCTCTTACAATGATGGTTGCTCCTGTAGGGAATGGTAGACAAACTGGGATATCATAGAAGGTCTCTTTTCCAAGTACTGGGCTCATCTAAATCAGGTAAGGTAGTCAATCCACTTAATAAGGGCCCAGCTAATTCTCTGACAGAAACATCTTTAAAAATGAGGTAACTAGCTGGATATTGTAGAACATGCCTGTAATCCTAGCAGTTAAGAACTGAGGCAGAGCTTCCTCTAGAGGAAGGAAAGGTCTCCAACCTTGATATCAATGTGCCTTAGATACCTTTGTTTAGAAGAGGGTAAATATCAGGAGTATGTGTGATTCAGTGATGGTACAGGACTGTTAATTGCATATATAAACTAAGATCCCCAGAAGAGCCTGAAGGAGAAAGAGACAGGTATCTCTTCTGATTTCTCTAGTATTTATTCTACTATGTTATTAGATGATTTTATAGTATTTTGCAAACTGTTAATCCACACAAAATATTTAAAATCTATTATGGCAAAAAACTGAAAATTGACCAAAATTCAACAATAACAGATTGTTAAGCTAAATGCTTGAAGATCTGAAACATGTTATATTATACATCTTATAGCCATGTATGACAGAATCACTGGATATTGGGGGAACTGGTCATTAACTGAAAAAAAAAGCAGCCTATGCTATGCTTCACTAAATCAATAAAATATTACTCTGCTATTTTTCTCATTTAAGAACAGCATTCTACATTTTAAGAGTTATTACATAATTAGCCAATTGTATCAAATACTTAATCTATACATCAAAAAATTTAAATATAAAAAATTTAAATATGATATGCTGCACTTACACAGGATGTTGGAATATACAAAAACATTTGCACAAGTTAGGACATCTGATCCACAAAGCTGAGTAAAAAGGTAGGGCAGACCTCCACTCATACATCAAGCACACACTGAGAGCTGATGACAACATTAAATATAAATAATACACAGTCATGCCTAGCAAGAGTGAGGTCCTGAGTTTCATTCCCAGTACCCCTGCCCAAGATAAATAAACAGATAATAATACATAGCTTCTTAAACTTCAGGAACTAGCAGCCCCAACAATAGAGGAAAAAAATTAACAATAAAATACTGCAATACGATAAATGACGTGATAAAGGTTCTATAGTAGTCCTAAAGACTGGGTGTCTGTATCAGCTTTATTTTATAAAGGAAGAAACTAAGGCTTAGGAAATCTAAGTCACTTGACCAGTCTTTCAATAGGTAAATAGCAAAGTCAGATCTGAACATCTTTTGGCTCCTTAGCTGTTTTTGCTATATCAGACTCACTGCTCTTTGAAGTATGACTGCTGCTTTATGCTCCGTGAGAGATGGCCTTTGCTGGTGGAACTTTTTCCTCTCCCTGTACCCTCTCCAATGCTTCTGGATAATCAGTGCTGATTTCTCTTCCAACTCCTGATTGTATTTTTGCAGTTGGCCTAAAAAGATGACAGACACTATTATAACATACTGCTATGTTTCCTCAAATTCTAGAATCAGGACAGTGGTAATAATAACAATCTTGCAATCTTTTTATTTTTTTAATACTACCACTGATTTCCTCAATCTTATTACTTTATAGTTCTAAGATTTTAAAAAAACTAAAGCTTTGCCTGATTATGCAAACTTCTTTAGAGAAAAGACTCATAAAAATATTTTTGTAGTAGGGTGGTTGAAAAAAAAAAGACTGAAAATTCAATAGTAAGAACATTTTTGGGAAAAAAAATCATTAGTATATGGATAAGACATAATTTAGTACCACCAGGAGAGGGCAAGGTATGAATATGTTATTTACTCCACTCTGTGTGATTCTGAATTTTTCTTTATTTGGTTCCACATATGACTTTCTTTTCACTTTCTGAGAGTTGGTTCATACATAGCTCCAGGCTCACAGTTGCTAAGAGGCGTGGGATGGTGGAACTTAAAATGGGTATTTGAGAGAGTACAAAAAACTGATAGTAGAGGTGAAAGAGAAAGAATTTAGGATGCTTCAGATGGGAAACTGAGTAGATAGTTGGCACCATTGCCTGAAATAAAACATAAAAAATCTTGGAGCAAGATGACTTTAATTTTAAGATGCCTTTGGATATTTAAATAAAACTATCCAACAGGCAGTTGGCTACAGAAATGTGCTGTCTAATAGAGTATACATTGGGCTTGGGATATAGCTCAGTGGCACAAGTGCCTTCCTGTTGAGCTCAAGGTCCTGAGTTCAATTCCTGGTACCAAAAAAGTTTTTAAAAAATAAATAAATAAATAGAGTATACAGTAATGCCAGTGGCTTCTTAAGAGTTACAGAAAACAAAGTAAAAATTTGGGTCCTTGGGTGCATTAGGGAAATTTGAAATACTAAATAGCCACCTCTAGCCATTGGCTACTACATTAGATGGTACAGACATTTTGCTTATGTAAAAAGTTCTATTCGGTGGTCCTGCTGGATAGAGTTTAGATGAGAGGGTGAGATATAAGAATACGAAGTACTCAGCTGATAGCTGAATCTGTAGCTATGGATGGGACACACCAGGCAGAATATGAGAATAACTGGGTATGGTTGGAACTCTGGGATGTAATTAGATTTAAAGGAAAGGAAGAGAAACACGGCACTAGTAAAGGTTTCTGGGAATGAGATATAAGAAGAAAAGTAAAATAATAAGAAAAAAATCTTGTAACCAATTAGCCCTCCCAGATCACACTTTATTATTAATTTTAACCTAAGTGTTCACAGGAGGCAAGGTGATGTTGTAAGGTTTATACTACAGAATAAATAAAATTCTGAGGGCAGAATGTAGCAATGTTCTAACTCCTTAATTGAATTCAAGGAGTTTATCTCTCACACCTGTTTTTAAGTATAAATTTTTGTTTCATTAATTTACCCTTAAAAGAAGAAAAGAAAATCTGATAGGGAAGTTGCTCATTATCAACTAATAAGTCTGAATAGAAAAAATGTAACTTGCTTTTTGACTCAAGAGGTTTAATAAGGTTAATGTGGAGAGAGAGAGAGAGAGAGGGAGAGAGAGAAGCCAAGCAGGGTCTAAACATAAAAAAAGAAATTATCAGGTAGCTAGAAAATTTGGTTTATTTATTTACATTATTATACTTGTAAGGCTGATACTGCACTCACCTGGGTGAACTATTTCGAGCATACCCAGCCGTAATTCTCGAGAAAGTCTCATGGCTCTCTGTCTTTCAATTTGCAATTGTAACCTGAGATCTTTTTCTTCCTTCTGCCTATTTAGTTTTAGCAATGTCTTTGTTCGTTTAGATCTGTGATGGAAACAGTAAGTTTAAGTAGTTACACACAATGTCATAAATCATATGTCCATTCAAGAAATGTAGGAAATACTTATTGTTACAAGTAATCAAATAAATGCAGACAGAGAAAGTTTTCTAAAGATAATTCCTGGTGGTGTTGGGGTATAATGAACTACTCTGTCATGTACTTCAGCTGTGCACATTTTCTACAGAAATATTTGGATACATCCATCAAAAATCTGGAAAAATAGTTTAAATTTTCTTAAGGAAATAATGAAATACATATACAAAGACATGTTCATGGATGTTCTCAACATAGTATTATAACAAGTTGTAAAAAGTTGAAAACAAACTACTGATTCATTATCTAATGCAATTCTATGAAACACATTTTCAAAGAATATTTAGTGACATGTAATGGACTGTCAGGTTAAAAGAGTCAAGAATGAGATTCAAATTGTGTTAAAAATTTGTATTTTCTTTTATAGAAAAATGACTAAAAAACTAAAATTTCACTGCATGGTGTGATTATGGCTGATTTTTATTTTCTTCTTAGGTTTATCTATTTCTCAACAGTGACTAATAATAAACATTTTATAACTAGTTAGAAATGTTTTCATATGATAACATTTTACTTATCATTTTTATATTGTCTGCTTTTACTGTTTTTTGAGCCATTCTAACTCAGTTTTTGTTATTTCCCACACCACTATTGTAAGAAGACCGCAAACACTAGTCTACAGTAGATATATCAAAGCACTTTCAGACTCCCATAGGAAAGGAAAACCAGGAGGACAAGAGAAGCAGATGATATTATTTATTTTACTTTTATAGAATTGATTTTTTCTTTCCTTCTTTCTTGGTGGTCCTGGGGATCGAAACCAGGGCCTGAGCCTCCTAGACATGTGCTTTTACTACTAAGCTACTCCCAGCCCCCATAGAATTAATTTGTACGTGTTTCCTTGAAGAGCATGGTTTTCCTTGGATTCTTTTCCTGGAATGAAACTGCCAGCAACTGTGGTAGCTTGGCTGGGTCTCATAATGGTGTAGTTACAGAGGGTTTTGTTTTGAAGTGTAATAATTTTAATAACAATTATAACTTTAAAAATAAATTTAAAAAAAAAACACCCATTTTGCAGCCCAATATGGTGGAGCCTGCCTGTAATCCCAGCACTTGGTAGGCTGAGGCAAGAGGATAGACACAAGTTTGAGACCAGCCTGGGCTACATAGTGAGTTCAAGGCCAGCCTGAACTGCATAGCAAGAGCCTGTCTCAAAAAATTAAGATTAAAAAAAAATTAAAAACACCATTTCTAACTTTATTTTTTTGGTTCCAGGAATTGAACTCACGACCTCATGCTTGCCAGGCAGGCACTGTGCCAATGAACTAAATCCCTGGCCCCCATTTCTAATTTTTAATAGGTTATAGATTATAATGTTTATATTGTGTTTTCAACAGTTTATATATATTATTAGCATAAGAAATGTGGTACTCATTAAAGCTGCTATGGTAGGATATTTAATCAGACAGAAAACTCAGTTTGGGGAATAATTTAGGTACACAGACTATAAACTATAGCAAAAAAAGAAAGAAAGAAAAAACATGCAGCATAAAAATGGAAGTGAGATACAAACTAAGAAAATAAAAGTGGTTCTATGATTAAAACAACAGCTGTAAGTTGTGTACTTCTTAGATTCATATACTTTAGTTTCATGCTTGAAAACATTTGTTAGGAATTGAGGTGATTTTAAGTGTTATTGCTTCCATTTAATTACATTATAGTTATTCTGCTAAGAGCTTCTACAATCACTCAAAAATTAGAATATTATTTTCATCTGATTTCTCCGCAAGAACTAGTAGCTATCTGACCATATGGCGTGTCCATTGCAGTTCTAAAGAGGAAGTATTATAGGAAGCTAAGTTAGATAAACATTATTATATGTCAGAGAGCGACTGAGGTCTCAAGGATGTCAGTGGAAAAATAAAGACATCGGAATTGTGGTTGGAGCCGCATCTGAAGAAGGCCAGACTCAAGACAGAGATATAATGGTCAGGCCTACATGTCTCACTAAGGTATATGTAGTAACTTGGAATTATACTGTAATTAGCACATCGTCCAGGAAGTCCAGATAGGAATCAGGACACACAGTTGGGTGACAAAGAGGATGTATCCCTTCCCCAAAACACCTTTGTTTTTTCTTTGAACATTTGCTACATGACTAATTTCCCTAATTGGACCAATATTAGCTAAGCAGCTATACTACTTGTAATCCTAATCAATCCTATTAGTTACCATTTGACCCATGTTGCATCCACATAGTGATTTTGCTGTATATAGTACCCCCAACAAAGGGCCTTGATGGCAATCCACTCTCAGGACCTCTCCTTATCTCTGAAGAGCTATCTCTCCATAAATCTTTCTTATTCTCAACTTCCACTGTTCCTCAGAATTCTTTGATTTCATGGGACATGAACTCAGACTTCTGACATCTAACAGGTTGGGAATTGCATTTCTCCAATATCAGAAGGAATTGACCATATATTACATCAATAAATACTCATCTGAGTTATTGCCTCAGGCAGAAAAATACTGTGTTCTGAGAGTTTAGTTTCCAGAAGAGATCAAAGAAATATAACTGAAATATCTAAATATCAGCATCATGATAAGGTTTATTTCAAGATAAATAGAGTTACTTTAGCTGTTGCAGAGACACCTGCTCAGGAAAAGAATGCTTTATAGAAAATAAAGTTTCTAACTGTGAGAAATCATTAAATAAAAAAGAACCTCCTATAAAGTATATTAACAAGGGTTTGACTATAAATGAGTGCTTCTTGCTGAATCTAAAGAACACTGATCAATCTGGCCTCATAAATATGAACAGCAGGTAATCCCTCCCCCCTAAGAAAGCAAGGGGAAATAACTCAGGTAATGAATGATGAGTCAGACCACAAAGCGGCAGAAAGCCCAACTACAAAGGAAATAAGAGAGATTTGCACTAAAATTTTAACAATAGAAGACTAAAGGTAGCAAAGTCTAGAGCAAACTTGCAATTAAAAAATTTACAGCCAAACAGTAAAACTGTACTTCAGTGTACTCCAGAACCCCAAACTCAAAAATACTGGACAGGAAAAAAAACATAATGTAAAATAAATCACTGAGGGTTTACAGCTTATCTTTTAAAACGCAAATAGTAATGACTAGTCTGGAATGGAATTTCTGTTTTAAAATAGTAGACTATTACTTAGAATTCCATAGATATACAGATAAAGTAGATAAAAGTTGTAATTCTGGGACACCGGTTCTCTCTTTCTCTGAGAGAGAGAGAGACAGAGACAGAGACAAAGAGAGAGAGCGTGTATATGTGTGTGCTGAGGATTTAACAAAGGGCCTTGTCTTGGTTACTTTTCTCTCATTGCTGAGGCAAAATACCCTACACCCAAAGTTAAAGGAGGAGAGATTTATTTGGCTCACAGTTCGTAGCTCCAAGGCAGGGTGGCATGGCAGAGGGGCACTGCAGAGGAGAAACAGTCCACAGCAAACAGGCAGGTGAGAGCAGGCAGCAAGTCCAAGAGACCTCAGCAGATTCTTTCTGCCCCTTTTATATTCTATCTAGGCTACTGGGGATTAGGGTAGGTGCCAAACTAATCAGCTGACAGATTTAGTAATCAAACACTCTTAATCCTAGAATTATACCATGAATCAATCCCAGTGTCACACACTCTATATCCAGCTACCTCTGAAAAGCCCCACCTGTGACTTCATGAGGCTTTGGAGGAGAATCTAGACACAAGCCAAAACAGGCCTCATGCTAAAAAGGCATTCCCTCACTGCCTATACCTCTTTATTCCCAAATCCCTACTGTTTTATTATTGTTGTTGTTATTATTGTTGTTTTGGATACAAGGTCTCCCTATGTAGTTCAGGCAGACTTTGAACTCACTATGTAATCCAGGCTGGCCTCGAACTTACAGTGAACTTCTTGCCTCAGCCTCTCAAGTGCTAGTGTGTCACCATGCCTGGCTCTGGGATACTTTTAAATCAAATGAGAAGGTAAACAAATTTGGCAACCACTGTAGAACTAACCATTAAAGGTCTCAATCCATGGTGTAGGGGCACCTTTCAAGTAAGAGGACAGACAGCTAAGGATGACTGCAAGTATATGAGAAGGCAATACCCAAAGCATCTCACACTCTTTTTAATAAAAGAATATACACTATGGTTTTCAAATTATTAAGTATTTCTTCATTTGACCACAGAAATACTTTTAAACATTTTTAAGAAAAATCTTGTTTAGACAGGTGATAAATTTCAAATAATGCCAGATGTATATTGGCCTCTCATGAGTACTATTTTTTAGTGCCTCTATTTGTCTAGATTTGTGTATATTGAAAGCAGAAAATGTACCATATACATTTCCTCTTAACACTTTCTAATTTCTAGGCGATATGCCAAAAAACTCTATCATCTCATATTATCTCAGGCTTGTAAAGTATGTAACCTACTGTCTCCATTTTATAGATTCAAAAAGCTGAGGCTAAGCAAGGTGGATCAACTTGTCCAAGGTCACTCAGCCACTAAGCTGCTAAGATGGGACACAAATGCAGTGTCTCACACTCTCTCCACACTGCACCCTCCCTCTCCTCACTCATCTTCTGGGATGCACTAACCATTTGATGGTTAAAAAATTACACCAACATTCATGACAAATAATATTTATAAGCATCTTCTTGTCTTCCCTGAAGAAAATTTTCATTAACAAATAAGACATCTACTAAGGGACACAGCCAGAATGACTTCAGTGTCTTCATGTCTGTGACAAAATAGTATTTTGAAATCCAGAGCTATTTTAAAAATGTTTTTACAACTGAAAAATGCAGCTGCAGGTACTATAAGAGTAGTTTCAGTTTTCTTTTTTTAAAAAAAGTTTATTTCTGTAATATACTAGTTTCGTTTTAGTGAACTACAACTTGACTACATGAAAATACCACCTCTGAGATGGCTCTACTTTATCATAAATGACCTAGGAGCTAAACCAACCTTTCTTTTTTTGTATTCATTGTATCTGAAACCTCTAAGAATCTGGATGAGTTACTCATATCAGAAAATGGGCCGGGGGTAACCATGGGAATTCCTTTTGAGTGGCTTGGCAGCCAGGTCTCTTTTAAGCCTGGGGTGAGAGGAGGGATTGCCTTAGTTAAGTCATTATGAATCTCCTAGCTATTTCAAAGGGAGACCTAAGTGCTGTCCCCAGTGCCTAGCCAGCTGGTTGGCATTTGGGACTCCCTTCTGTTCACAGCTGCTATCCCACAGTCTCAGCAGATATAGCTTAGAGGACTTAACCACATTGTATTTTACTATTTGAATGTTTTAATAATGCTGAAATTTGGACATTCTTCAAAAATGCTTACTGAATTAAAAAAAAAAGGGACAATTTAAAAAAAAATTTTAAAGTGGGCCATAACTTCAGTATTTCATTTTCAGTACACTTGAAATAAATGACAAACTGTCATATCTTTAGGTCCATATCAATCCATACTATATATACACAGGAAAATCCGGTTAACACATTGAACTTTTATACATTCATACATTTTAAATAATAATTATATATGAACACTTACACAAATTGTGGATTTCAAATGTTTAATAATATAGAAATCACTGGCTTTGTCTATAGACTTGGCCTACAAACAGATCTTAAAAAGTAGACAAGATGGTACAACGGACACATCAGATTCCTGCCTTACATTATCCCCTATTTACTGACTGGTGTGTTGGTACTCTGTAACATATGAAACAGAATAAATGCATGAAAAAAGGGAAACATAAAGAAAGCAACAAAACGTTTTTACCTGAAACTCCTCTGCAAAGCAATCACAGCAGATTGAAGCTTCTTTAGTCTCTTTCTAGTCCGGAAGCCCTTCCAATAAGCTTGAATCAAGCAAGCTGCTTGATGTAGTTTCTGAAATAATTCACCAAAAATAATTTAGAGGAATCTGTAGGAAAGCTTTTAAAATATAGTTTACCTCTTACAATATCAGGAAAGTATCAATCAAATCCCACCTCTAACAAGATGGGTAGGGAAGCAACATTAAATTCCTAGGCTCAGGACAGGGAAGGCCTAAAAATACTACAGCTTACCACGCAAGAAGAGGCTTGTTACATTCAGTTAGACAACATCTAGAACATATTCAAAACATCATGTCATTAGCTCTAAATTCTAATTTTACTTCCTTTTCAAAGATTGAATAGCTCTGCCTAATCTGCCATTCTTTATTTTGAGGTAAGTTTTTAATGTTTTTATTTAATAGGCTATTATCCTGGCTAGCTTCAGAACCTAAACTCTGATGATCTTGTGTGGGTGGGTGTTCAAATCTGTTTAGTTCTCTTTGTTTTTGGTACACTGTTTTTATGTCTTTCCAGCACTTGCACAGTTTAGAAATTAGTCTGGGAGCTGTAAAGGGTCACATATAGAAGAGAATTCTCTTCCTCTGCTCTCTTCTTTTGGGTTGCCTTCATCATTCTCCTAACTAGATTTCTTTCTTTTTTTTTTGAGACAGGGTCTTATTGCATAGTTTTGGCTGGCCTTGTGTTCACTATATAGACAGACAATCCTCAAACTGCAAATGATCCTCCTCCCTCAGCCTCTAAGTGCTAGGATTACAGGTGTGGGCTACCACACTTGGGCTTCCTAATTAGATTGCTCTTTATGGTTTCTACCTATATTTTTAAATATATTACATTTTTGGTTGTGAATTTTAGATAAATATCTTTTATTATTTTAGACTTAAATAGGTTTTCCATACTTAAGTGTGGTAAAATAGTAACTTGGTGACTCAAACTTCTAATTTTTATTAATATAGTTTCTTACATAGAGGTAAACAGCACCGTTGTTAAACCCCAAAGAGTAAGACAAGATATAGGTGGCCATAAATATAGTTTTTATGATTAGACATTTTTTAAAGCATTTTTTTTTTTGAGCCAGGGTCTTACTACACAGTTCAGGCTGCCCTGGAACTTGCAGTGATTTGATCCTCTTACCTCAGCTTCCCAAGTGCTGGGATTACAGGCATGTGCCACCATCCCAGCTAAATATCTTATAGATTATAAAGAAGAGAAATATCAGAAATTTGGATTTCATGAAAAATTGTAAAACCTGATGTTGTAGAGTCTATAAATAGTTATAAAAGACTAAAATTATGGGTAGGCTGAGTGGAAAAGAAATGGAAAATTTTAGAGATATTTCTTTTTTTCTAGGAAAGCATTTTGCCTGCCATGTTAATAAAGAGGAATATTTAATGAAAATTGAGGTTCAATACAATCAGTTAGCAAGAATCACATAAATTGTTATTTTTAAAATTTAATACCTGCTCTTCTACTTCCTGATAGATCTTAGGGCTTAAAAGGTCAATAAGCTGTCCAAGTTCTCTATTAAATTCTGTCCCAATTCCTTGTTTTCTTAGTAGATTTCTGAGTTCTGAAATAGAATAATAAAAGGCACAATGACTAACAATAAAATGTTTTTCTTACCTAATCAGTATTAATTTCAGTTTTAAGAAGTTTGGTTTAGAAATAAACACAACAACAGTCAGAAAAAATTTTTTTTCTCTTTTAAAGATTTCAAGGTTGAGGTCTTTCGCACCATCCTCTGTCCTGAAAATTCTTATGCACTTGTGTGTAAGACCTGATATAAATACAAATCTAAGCATTCTCTTTAATAAAAAAAAGGCAAGAGGGGAACTAGAATCACTATAGTAAGTCAAAGAGCAGAGATTATTTTTTATTTGACTATAAATATCTCAAACTGAAACATTTTTAAAAAGGTAAGTCATTATGAACACATATAATACTCAGTATATGCTTACCCTATCAATGCACTTAAGCAGGCTATTATTAGTCATTTTAATTAACAAAAATTATTGTTAAATAAAAATACATTAAAATATAGTTTGAGGGCAAATCATTAGTTTTCTGAACAAATACAAAAGTGCTGTAACCTTAGAATACTGCATTTCTACCCCAAAATAACACAGTAGTTAAAGTATAAAGTAAGTTCTATTTCTAGGACATGTTAGGATGGTATATTATATGTATTAAATATAAACAAGTAAATAAAATGGTCTTGTAGTGCACAGTTGGGAAAACTGCTACATGGGCTTTTCTACACCATATTCTCTTTAAGACCCAAGCTCAACAGTATTGATAACTTTAAGTATCTTGAATAACCTGAATAAATTCTGCTGTAAAGATATCAAAGAAAGAAAGGATTAAGGTTAAAATCCTTTGTAATGAACTCTTCTGAACATTTACCATCAGTTGTTACTTCAGAACTGAAAAATGCATATCTGGCATAATATCAACTAGAGTCCTATTACTGATACTTTCTCTCCCTTTATTTCTATAATACATAGGATAATTAAAATGTGCACAGTAATCACTGATGCAAACTAAGTTAGTAAAATGCCTTCCAAATCACCAAGAATGATTAAATGGCCATTCTAAATGTTTAGATATTAAATACGTCATATAATCTTTTAAAGATACTATATATAATAATTCCTACATTAATATTTACTAAACTAGAAATATATTTCCTGAGAATGCTTAGTAAAAAATGTATTACGATTTATTGGGTTAATAATATCCCTTAGTTATTGCAGGCTGATCAGGTCCGCAATCTCCCAAGTGAGTATATGGCAAAGGCTAAATGAAAAGGAGACAAATGGATGATTTCAGGGCTCCAGGAGGTTCAAAGCGCTCTCAAAGAATTCGAGATTCTCTTGTAGCTAGGACCACGACCTTCTCTGGGTGGCCCATATTTATTTGGCTATCAGAAGAAGGGAGGGGAGTACTCAAGAAGGGTTCTCCAAGTAAGGTATTAAATTAATTCTCCCAGGAGTGAGAGGCCTGAAGCTACAGTCTTTATCTAGTTGAGGTTCGATCCTTAGCTGTGATCTTGTCTTATCCTTTGAGGCTTTCCAGTTTCATCTGCCATTACAGGCCTTAGTAGGGATTAGTGACTCACTGTTCATTTATGATAAGTCCACCACCCATCTCCAGACAAGGAGTCTAGGTCTTGGACAGACTCACAAGTAAACACAAAAAGCCAAATGGTTAATTTAAGTCCTGCTCAGGGCCACTTTGAAGTGGTCTCCATCAATACAAGGCTCTAGTCAGCAAAGAAATAAAATAAAGCAAATACATAATTTTGCTTGAAAGTTAGAAAAAATAACTACTTAAGTGATCTTGGGTAAATTACTATTTTCCCATGCCTCTTATTTCATAGCTATGAAATGAAGTATCTCAAAGGTTTTTATAAGGATTAAATATCTCAATACATGTAAAGTATGGAGAACAGTGTCTTAACACATAGCAAAGGCTTAATTAAATGAAAGCTGTTATCTAATAGTAAAGCAATGGATCCTTTCATTCTCAAAATTTCTAATTTTTTAGCATGTATGTTTGATTCTGTAGGCAAGGGAGATTTTGTTCATTTTTTTTTTTTAGAAAAGACCATGAAGAATTAAAGAATAATTTATTAATTGATACAAAGACTGATAAGGTTACCCAATTCTTAAGCACATTTCTATTTTCAACTAGTTTGATAAGGTCACTGATCTCTTTGGTCAATATTTTACTACAACATATGGTATATTCAGCATACAACCATTTTATCAAAGAGGGGTAAATATTTATTATAACTTCATCAACAAAGTACCACATGCTTTCTATTGAGACATGAAGAGAGCTTGGTTATATAAAGCCTTTTTTCTGAAATGGCATCTGTTGTAATGTTTTATCTGCACAGTTCAGTGACTCACTTTTCAAAATGTAAGACTTTCATGTGTCATAAAACACCAATAAAATTTTTCTTTTTTGGAGAATCCCAAGGAAACAAAATATGTGTATACTACCTTTGTAGCAGGTACTTAGTCTTAGTGAAATCAAAATTTCCTGATGGGACTGAGCCATCCACAGTAGAAGCTTCACAGCAGTATTTCTTATGAGTAGACTAGGGGTTAATAAAAGCTTGGAAGCAACTTCATCTAAAATCAAATGCAGGGTATTCCCTTCTATTCTGAGTAGATCTCCACTAACAGAACAAAAGAGAAAAATATCATTACTAATTTATGCATAGTTATTACAACAAATTCAAAATGAAAGGTTCAGTAACTTGATGCCTCTCTGAGGCCTGATCCAAAAAGGTAGCCTCTTTCTAAAATAAGGATAGCTTGGTTTCAAGAATACATCACATTAAATCAATACTCAATGAATTTATACCATGTACAATGTACCATGCTAGGTACAACAGAGCATACGAAGTAGCTAAAGAAAGTCCTCAGAGATAGTCAAAGGAATTAACAGCAAGTGATTTAAAGCTTCAAGGTGGTGGCACACATTTATAATTCCAGCACTCAGGAGGCTCAGGCAGGAGGTTTGCTGAAGGTTTGAGGCCAGCCTGGGGTATACAGTAAGTTCAAGGCCAGCTTGAACTACATAGTGAAATATGGTCTTGAAAAAAAACAAAGACAAAACAAAAAGATTCAACAGTAAGTAATATCACAAGTGAATACAGTGTTAATTATTAACGACGTACAAAGGTTATGGGCTTAGTTTAGAAAGAACTTCACCTTTTCTTTGCTATTTTCTTTACTGCACTAACAACCTCATTTTACATTATTGAAGTCATGAAAACTTACCTAAAACAGAAACTGAGTGTTCTTTCATTAACTCCCTTACAAAGTTATGTGATTTTCTAGGGGTGTCCCTTGACTGTTAAGATATCATACTTCAAGTTTGCTGGTAGAAATTGGGTATTGCCAGTGATTTGTAGAGCCAATGCAAATAGACCTACTCAACAGCAAGGAAAATGAGTTCTATGCAGCTATTTAAAGGACTCAATTTGATCAGTTTGATGTTTTACCAAAGTACACTAAAAAATGAGTATATCCATTTTCCTCTAAGTTTCCTTGTACTTCATTATAGTTTTTTCTCTGTGCCCTCTCTAACACCCTGCTCTCAGGCAACCATTGACCTACTTTCTGTCACAACAGTTTGTATTTTATAGCATTTTATATAAATGGAATAATATATATGTATATTTTTGTCTGGCTTCTCATTCAGCATCATTTTTATATTCATCTGTGTTGCCAAGAGAATAGTTTACTTCTGTTTATTATTGAATAATATTCCATGATATGGATATATCACAGTTCATTTACCTTTGTTGGACATCTGAACTGTTTCTAGTCCTTAGGAATTACAAGTAACGTTGCTATGAACATTTGTGTACAACTCTTATATGGCTATTTTCATTTCTGTGAGACAAAGACTTAGTAGTAGAACAGACAGGTAATATGGTAAGTATAATTATAGGTTGTTAATAAAAGGTGAAGGTATTTTTCATAATGATTGTACATTCCCACCAGCAATGTATGAAAGATTGAGTTCTTTTATTTCCTTGGCAATAGTTGAGTTATTGTTCTAAATTTTAGGCATTTAATGAATGTGTAGTGGTATTTCTTTACTAATGGTGCTGACAAAAATCTTTTCATGTTGAGTATCTGCTATCCATATATTTACTTTCATGAAGTGTCCAAATAATTTGCCCAGTTTTCAAATTGCCTTTTAGAAAACTCTGATAGCACTTTATATATTCCAGATTCAAGTATGTACTTTTTTGTTTCATTATAAGTATCTTTGAAGAACAGACCTTCAAACTTTTGATGAAGTCTAATCCTTTTCTTATTTTGTGGATTTTTACTTTGGATGTACTCCAGGTGCATATTCTTTCCTAAAAATCTAGGAAATTTTTGCTCAAATTAAGATTGCAAGATTTTAAAAGTATTTTTCTGTGAGAATTTATACTTTACATTTTACATGTAGATCTTTGCATACTGATAGCCAATTGTTCCAACATCCTTTTAAAAGGTTATCCTTTCTCCACCAAATGAACTTTATACTTTTCTTCAAAATCACCTGTCCATGTAAATGTGAGGCTATTTCTAACTTTTTGTTTCATTCATATATTTATAAGTCTTTGTACCAACAGCATATTTAAAAAATATTTATACCTTTATAAATAAGTATTAAAATTAGGCATAGTTCTTTAATTTTATTCTTAATTTCCAAGTTAGTTGGGCTATTTTAAATCATTTGACTATCATATGAGTTATAGAATCTCCTGGTTAATTTCTATAAAAATGGGATTTTAATTGGGACATTATTTCATTCTTATAAATGTTTTCAGTGAATAAGTCATATATTTATTTCATACTGTATATTTTATATTTTATGCTGTTATGAATTTTTAAAACTTTGAGTGTTAACTGATATAAAAATATTTCTGTATTGATCTTGCATCCTACTACTATTACCAAACTCACTTTTACAAGCTTTTTAAATTTTTAAAGTTAATTAATTTTTTAGAAGCTTCTTTTTAAAAAAAAAGTTAGGAACACATGTTAAAAGTTTGTAAAAAGTTTTTTCTATATCTAATGATAAAATGACTGGCTCCTTCTTTGGAAGGACTGGCTTCTTCTTTGTTAATGATGAGTAACACTGATTTACGATATTAAACCAGCCCTGAATTCCTGAGATAAACCTAAGTTATTCATGATGTATTAACTTTTTAAAATATTGTTGGATTTGACCTGCTAAAATTTCATTTAGAATGTTTTAATTTATACTCATGAGTATACTAATGAGCTATCTTTTTTTATAATGTCTTTGAATTTGGTGTCAAGGTAATGGGTAACACTGTAGAATAAACTGAGAAGTACTTTTTCCTGTTCAATTTTTCTAGAACAAAACATTATTTCTTCCTTCAATGTTTGGTTGGTTGTACTTTTTCTTTCCTGATTATTCTCACTACAGTTCTATTATTTTCATACATCTGAAAGAACCAGTTTATGGTTTCATTTGTTTTCTGTATTGTTTTCATTTGCTATTTTGTATGTTATTGATTTGTGCGTGCGTGTGTGTGTGTGTGTGTGTGTGTGTGTGTGTGTGTGATGGTTCTTGGAATGCTAGGGGTGCTCTACCACTGAGCTATATCCCTATCCCTTTTAAAAATTCTTTTACTTGAGACAGGATCTCAGGATCTCAATAAGTTACCTAGGTGAGATTCCAATTTATAATCCTTTGCTTCTGTCTTTCAAATTATTGGGATTACAAGTGTGCACCACTGTGGTTGGCTTCTGCTCTGATTTTTGCCATTTTCTTTCTATGGTTTAGAGTTTAATTTTGCCTTTTTCTTCTAGCTTCTTAAAGTACAAGCTGAGGTCAATTGTTAGAGATGTTTCTTTACTAAAATTGGTGTAGCAATAAAAAAGAATTTCCCGTGGTCTTAACCAAGATGCATCCCAGAAGTTTTCCTATTGTTTTTATTTCTAGTCATTTGAAAACAATGTCTACTCTCACTTTTTTTCTATATCTCGTGTTATTTAGATGTGTGTTACTGTTTTCCACATATCTGAGGCATTTTCAGAGATCTTTTAAAATTAATTACCAACTTAATTCCATTGAGCCCAGAGAGCATATTGTGAATTTCAGATATAGTCAGAAAAATGCCTGTAGATGTCTACTATGCTACTGCAGCATAACTTTTTAGTTCCTGGAGTAAATCCAGTAGTTCAACCTTTTCCTAGAATGATTAAACTTCTTTTGGTACTTAGGTTCATTGCCAGAAGGCTTAGAAAATACAGGGTATTTTGTTGGCATCCTTAGGGATCTGTAAGAACAAAACTGAGAACAGCTGAGATAGCTACATATACCAACCTGTTAGGATGAAGGAATACTGCTGCACCTACAGAAATAGGTTATAGGACAGCAGCCAATCAGCAGCAAGGAGAACTGAAGAACATTCTTGGATTAGCTACTCTTGGATTGGCTACCTCCTGCCAAAAAAACAACTGCACATGATATTTTTGGTTTCCCAGAAATTGTGGGGGCTTCTGCAAACAATTATTAGGTTCTAAGGAAAAATCTGCAAGCAACTGAGGCCAACTCTAAACTGTGACTTCACAAGGGTATAGTGTACTTAAAAGATGTTGCTCAACAGTTTCTTAGCTTGTATTGTTTCTGGTAAGAAAAGTGCTGTCATCTTTATTTTCATTCTTCTATATGAAGTATATTTTTGCTTTGGTTGCCTTTAAATTTTTTTCACCTCTGGTTTAAGCAATTCAATCATGATATGTTCATGTGGAATTGTGTTCATATTTATTTTTCTTGGGGTTTGATGAGGTTTTTGAATAGTACAAGTTTATAGCTTTCATCAAATTTGGAAAAATTTTAGCCATTATTTGTTTAATTTTTTCCCGACCCTTCTACTTCCTTCAGGTATTCCAATTATACCCATATAATCCTGCTTGAATTTCTTCTATAGCTCACTGATATGTTTATCTTTCCTTTTGTTTTTTCTCTTTCATTTTGGATAATTTCTGCTGATATGTCTTAAAATTTACTAATCTTCTACATTGTTAATCTGGTATTAATCTCATATAATGTATTTTTCATCTCAGACACTGTAGTTTTCATCTCCAGAAGTTCAGTTTGGATCTTTTGTCACACATATCTCTATTCAACTTTTTAAATACTTGTATGTAGAACATAGCTATGATAACTATCATAATGTCCTTGTCTGACATAGTATTACAATTGATCAACTAATTCTTCTTATCATGAGTACTGTTTTCCTGCTTCTTTGAATGCCTGGTCCTTTTTTTCATGCAAAACATGTTGCCTTGCTGAGGCTGCTCTGAATAAAAAATTGGTAATATTTTGTAAAACCAAGTCAACTGCTAAGCTGTAGTATGTTCTGTAACACAGGCATGATTACAGATTCTATCATCAGTTTGCAGTAATATAAGAAATGTTTAGTTTGTGGTACTAAAGGAGAAAAAGAGTGATTAAAGCCAATATTCTACAATGACACAAGTGGAATTTTCTCCTCTTTTTTTGCTTGTTTTGGTTTTTGAGACAGGGTCTTGCTATAGAGTTCAGGCTGGCCTTTAACTTACTGTATATCCCAGGCTGGCCTTGAACTCATGGTGATCTTCCTGCCTCAGCCTCCCCAGTCCTGGAACTATAGGCATGGGTCACGATGCCCCGATTTTTTCAACCTTTTAAAGGCAAATTAAAGTATGACTATTTCTGCTTAACTTCCTATCTTTATATGTGCTATAATAAAAAGATCTTAAAATATAGGCAGTTTCAATAACCATGTTTAGTTAACATACTTTGAAATGGTTTAGTCCTTTCAGGCCTTGCTTTTAGGTTGGTTTGTGTGGTCTGGAAGAGGGCTCAGTTTAATGCTTATTATTCCCTAGTACCAAAGTGAAACCTTCCTGAATATTCTACTCAAAGCCCCAGTATGTATGAAGTTTCCAAGTTTGGCTGGTAGCAACAGGTACTATTCCCAGTCTTGTGTGAGTTGCTGACACTTCTGCTTTCCCTGACATTAAATAGTTTTTTCTCACACATATTTGCTCATCAGTACTCTACTGCATACTTCAAGGGAACCCTCTGAAGATCTCTGGTATAGCTCTCTCTTCTCTAGTATTCTGTCTTGTGAACTCTAGTAATCTTATTCTCCCTGGAATCTCAGCTGTCTCTCTTCAACTCAAGCTGGAATAGTCTTCCCTACATCACAGCCTGGAAACGCCCTCAATACTTTGTCAGGACAACTGTGAGCTTCACTTTTGCTATAGTTTGGGTCTTGATTGTTCTTGGTTCCTAGGATAGTGCTGTTGGGAGGTATGGGAGCTTGTGAGAGGTTGGGCCAACTGAGAGGCCCTCAAGTGTTTGGGGGCATGTTCTTGAAGACAACTGTGGGACCTAGGCTCTTTTCCTCTCTTTGCTTCCTGGCCGTAAGGTGAGTGGTTTTGTTCAACCATGTGTTCCTGCCTTAATGTGCTGCCTCACCATAGACTCAAAGCCATCGGGCCAACTGATTATGGACTATAGCATCTAAACTTTAAGCCAAAATAAATCTTTTCTTTTTATAATTTTATCTCAGGTATTTTTATTATAGTGCCAGAAAGCTGACTAGTGCAACCTTACTTATACCTTTTCTCTGGGATCATTTTTGTTCATTCATTGATATTCAGTATTTGAAAACTGATTTTTTGTTTGTTTCAGATGAGAGGGTAAATTTTCCTTATTGTTACAGCTTAATACAAAGTGAAAATCAAGTCATGAAGATTTTAATTTATTTTAAAAGAATGCATTCCCCAGGTACCAGGGCCCAGGGCCAAGATTTCATTACTTCATTTGCGTTGCTATGGCTGCTTTCTCCAACTGCCGCCTTTGTCTGGAGTCCTGTTCCCCTTACCTTTCCTCCACAGCTACCACAGTAACAAAACAATTTAATCTGACCACTTTCAAATACTTAAAAAAAATCTCCAATGCCTAAGATGTAATATGTATTTTTCTTAACATACACATAAATTTTTCATGAGTTAAGTATCAATGAACCGTCTCTGCCTTTCACCAGCAGCCTGATGTGTCTTATCTTTGTGCTTTTACTTAGGTTATTACGTCTGCCTAGAAATACCACTTTCCCCTCATCTTCTCTGGTCAATTTATCTTTCTCATAGTTTCATCTCTGGCGTTACCTTCTCCAGGAAACACCTCCCTTTACTTTGAATTATAAGTTCCTGTAATACCTGTAGACAACTTTAACACTGCAATGCAATATACTATAATTATGTATTATGTGTCTATTGCTTCTACACTATTATAGGATCTTTGAAGAAGGTTTGTATCTCAATCAACTTTGTAAGTGCAACGACATAGTTTTTGGCATTCAGTAGCTGCTTAGTAAATCCATACTGAAGTGAAAGAATGTATTATTTCAGATGTGTATATTTTGCCTTTCAACTTTAATCTGAGCAACTATTACTTTTTTATACTCTTCATCATAATGCTGAGCTTGTTGTCTGTTAAATGACTATGTAAGCATTTTTTACTGTGATCTCAATATTTTTCTTCAGATATCATGCCAATTCTCAAAGTCTGAGATTTATCCTAAGATCTTTTTAACTTTACTGGTATATATTCACTATACATAATAATTACATTCATCTTGGGGAATTGTTACAGCTCTGAATAAGATACCAATTTGATAACAAATTTCCATTATTTCACATTAATTTTTTCTGTAAGACAATAGTAACAGAGCTTAAATACCATGTAGAAGTCATATAAATTTATTTTAGCAAAAATCAACTGCATATGACTTTTAAACGAAATAAAACTGCTTAAATTTTAAACAAACATAAATTAATCACCAAGTCACCTGTTGATTTGTAATATATTCTGTAGCAGAGTCATGACTGTAGATCCTATTTGAACATTGTCAGTTTGCAGTAAGTGTAAGAAATGATCACTTTGTAGTACTAAAAGAGATAAAAGAGATTAAAATAAAGCTTCTATAATAACACAAGTGGGATTTTGTTCTTCTAAAACTAAATCAAAACATGACCATTTTTACTACTAGATTTCCTAGCTTTGTATGTCATACTATTAAAATTTTTTAAGACACAGGCAGTTTTAAATAACTATAAGTAATAGTTATTCCACTTTTATGAATGTAGTCAAGAAGGCATCTATAAATATCAAGGAAATAACTTATTATCTATCTTTAAATTGAAAATAAAATAACATATCCATCCTATCCCTAAATTTATCTAACAGTGAATTTCAATGTATAAATAATAATGCAAACATTAAATACAAAAATTTCACTTTAATGGTTTATAGCTTGCATGCTCTGAGCAACCAAGTATGAATTCTTGTCACTGGCTGCTGAAGCAACTTGATTAACCTCTTAGAACCTCCACTTCTTTATCTGGAAAACTAGAAATAAATGGCTTTTGCAGAGCTTAATGTATAATGTCCTAGAAGAGGGTATCTTCCCAATAAATGCCAGTGCTTATTTTAACTTGGTCAACCAAATGAGATTAAAGTGAGATCAGGTGTATTGGCAACTTGGCTTTGTGGATCCTATCTTCGCTTCTATGAAACCACTTTATTCTTTTTCCCTTTTTATCTCCTGGGGGAACATAGTATTTGATTTCTTTTCTATATTAATTTCTGTTCTTCATTTCTATGTATATATTGCAATATTTCACTATATAACATGTTGAAGTGAAATAAATTGGACACACATGTGTAAATATCCATTGTCTCTCTGGTGTGAGAACCTCAAAGTATAAATAAGAACCAAAATGTTAATAGATATTGTGAAATAGGAAGAAATTGTTCCAGAAGAAAAGGGAATGGTAGTGGGGAGGAAGGATAAAATGGAAATAAAGCTTTGTAAATAGGAGGGTTAGAAAGGTTGAAGGGAGGGGAGGGGAATGGGGTAAAAAAGAGGAACCAAGATATATCATGTACAAGTACAAGTTCCCTACGATGAATGTGATCATTATGTATATCTAAATTATACCAATAAACTTAACAAAAAAAAACTCAGAAAAAATTGTATCATTATTAATTAGCTCTGAAGCTTTTTATATTCTGCTATTTTGGTAGGAAAAATATTCTCTGTACTTAAATATATTTTCCATTTAAGATTGGCTACTTTTAAAATTTCTTTGAATCTACAGACTATCCTTCTGTATTCTTTATTTCTTTGTTGAAGAATCTATGTCATTTGTTCCATGGTGGCAAACCTATGGTATGTGTGCTGCAGAAAGCTGTTGGCATCACTGAATGCTCTAAAGGTTTGCCATCATTGTTCTGTAAGCTTCACGAGAAGGTTTTGTTAATTGAATTCCTAGGTATAAATTGTTCCTTTGATTTTCTATAAATTGGCAGTTCAGGCTAGATGACTAAAATGTTTCAGGTTTGAATTTCTGGCTCATACATTTTATCAGTTATGATAACCCACCAGAATGAACTTGATGTCTGGTTATGTCTTTTTGAGATGTTGATAGCCATGGCCAATCAAATCTTAAATCTGGTAATCTGTGAAGGGTTTATAAAATGGGTAGTATCCTATATCCTATCATATATCTTTCACTTATTATTTTGAGAAAATTTTCCTCATCTATGTATAAGAAAAGGCAGCTTAAATGGCTGGATTCTTTATTTACTGCTTTTAAGAAATGAATTAGTTCCCTAGCTGACTCCAGTAATTATTTCTTTTTAAGTCTCACTGTATTTGATGTGTTTTAACCCACTGTAGTTATTATTCTAATAGAATCATCTTTGTTTTGACTCCTGATTCCCTTTCACAGAATCCTAATACACTCTGAGTATTTCTTTTACACCAGACATTTAAGACACTTCAGGTTCACCTTGTATACTAAGTATTCCACGCCAGCAGTCTAGCATTTCTCTAAGGAAGTGCTTCCTTTTATAGGGAAAAGGTTGTAGGAAACCACAATTTCAATGTATCCATTTATTTTTTGCATATAAATTTTATAATCATTTAATATAGTTTTAATACCTATTTTATGGATGCTTTATATCTATAGATTAACTCAAGGAACAGAATCTCTTTAGCTATTCTTCTTTTCAAAATGGAATATGGTATATTTCTGAAATTTTCAAGTATTTTTCTCTCTTTTTACTAGGTCTTTATATCTATAGTCCTAAGTACAGTAATACTGAACCTTGGTTCACAAACACTAGTGTTCATGAATGATTCAATTCACAAACAAAAGCATTAGGCAAAATTTTGCTTCTGTTCCCTAACTCTGCATTGATGATTGAGGCCATCTTCACCCCATGAGCACAAATGCAGCCATCTTCCCCAGAATTGGAGAAATTAAGTTTGTGCACTGAGGTACCACAGTACTTTATTACTGGTTAAATAGTTCTTAAAATTGAGGAGTTAATAATAAGAAGAATAGTAAGAATAAGAATAAGAAAGAAAAGAATAAGAATAATACTTCTTCCATAATGAGAAACTAATAGAAAATGCTTTAAAAAGGTATTTAGGATTATTACTTAGCTATATAGATCTAACTACTCAGAGTACTACTAATTGAAAGTTATACTTTAAGTTATACTAATTGAAAGTAGTTACCCTTAGAAAATGAGAAATTAAATGAGCCTGAGAGTTAGGCATTATGTTTTTCTCAACAATGCTTATAGAAACATTGGACTCTCTATGGGCATGTATGATTCTCAAGAAAAAAAAATTAAATTAAAAATAAAAATTCAAGTACTACTAAATTTTATTTTCATTTTTATACTAGGTAAGATTTATAAAGAGAATAGGAATTGTGCCGTAATTATCACTAAAGATCTGTCTTAAGAAATCAACATAATCAAACATTTATGTTTCTCAGTGTAAATATCATATGAAACTTACGCTTTTCTGTAACATCTTATTTAACATTTAATGCACACTTGCCTTCAGTCAACTTTTCATCTTTGGAAAATATTTATTATATAAAACCACAATATTTACAATTTTTCAGATTTACTTTGCAATTATCCACAAAAATATGAAATACTACATGAATTTATATGTCATCCTTACACAGGGCCATGCTAATCTTCTCTACATGGTTCTAATTTTAGTATATGTACATTAGAAGCAACTACTAAAACTTACTTTTATGGTTAGGCTATGAGTAAAATCATATATACTCCATACATAGGAATTTCTCTCACAGTAAATGTAAAACACTAATTATAATCTTTGAAACTTAAATTTTTCTAAACTTCAGTTAATCCTCACTGCAGATTTACTAAATAGAAACAGCTAAGAAGAAAGTTATGTCTCAGCAAATTCCTTTTAATACAATATTCATGCTGTCAATGCTTATTATTTAAATCTGTTGTATCCAAATGGCTTATCTTTTTATTGTGGGTTTCTTTAAACATAGTTTCGCTTCACTGTGGTTATTTATATAGTTTATAAGGCAGTTATATGTTTTTAAAAAGGTCAAACTATTAGCATTGACTTTATAATGATTTACTGTTAACATTAAAAATCCTTTGTCTTACCGGTCTGTATGAGATGAACATGGCCTCCCAACAGCCATAACAGAGAATCACTCACAATTTGGAAAAAGTGTAGTAATTCATGTTTTTCTTCACCCTTAACATACAAAAAAAACCCAATTTACTTTTATGAAATTTAAAAAAATTTTATAAAAAGAGTTCCCTTTGGAGAGCCAGAAGAGAAGAAACCAGTTTCTGGACCTAACAGCTATTTATGAAGTATAAGATCTTGTAGTCTTTTTTTTCCTTTTCTTTCTTTTTTTTGGTACTTGCTAGGCAGGCACTGTGCCACTGAGCTATATCCCCAGCCCAGATCTTGTAGTTTTTAGTGTCTTCATTTGTGAAACTTGTGGTTACAGTATACTTACCCTACCTTCTATCCATGGTCGTCATTCACATAAAATAAGTAGTTTATACAATACCAGTTTATACAGTAGGATCTCTTATGAATTGCCATGTATAATAATCACCTGTGGAGTTTTCAAATACACCAAGTGTCAGTTCAAATATACTGAATCCTAATCTCGAAAGGTGAAGTGTGAACATCTGTATTTTCACAAAGTAAGGTGTATAGTTTGATTATGCATCCAGGGTTGAAAACGACATGCAAATGTGGATGTCACAAGCATTTCAAATAAGGTATACATATTAATTAGACCACATAGTAATATTTAATTTAATAGTATATTAATGTATGCTATATAAATGAAAAGAAATAATTATCAATAGCCTTAAAGGAGGAACATTAAGAAAAACGGCTTGGAAGAAAAGCTTATATAATAGTCTGAGTTATCCATGAGATAAAAATCATTTCATGCATGAGGAAAATAAGGTAAAGTGACATAAAATGATTCACCTAAAGGAATTTGAGTTAGTTTGCAGCACAGTCAGAAAAAAATGATTTTTTGCAAAAGAAATGAATGATCAATACTATTTCTCATTGTTTATATTTCTTCAACTGACCTGAATTAAATTAAATCTAATGAAATGTAGATGTTTGTTTAGTGCTAATGTCTTTCAAATGCCAGTGGAGATGCCAAAAGTAGAATTTGTGATTACTGAGTTAAATTCTCTGCTAACAATATTTCTTAAATCACATGTTGCCCATATTGTTGTGTTGCTCACTCAATTCTACTCTTATAATTATTTTATTCAGTGATTTTTTTGATTAAATGTACACCTATCTTAAATGTCCTAAAAGAAACAGCTAAGATCTTACCTACTTAATTAGCCTGAAAATTCCTTAAGTCCAAGACAGCATCTATTCTTAATATAATCAAAGCTCATAAAATGGAGTCTATGTAACATGGTGATTATAATGGACTATTTGTGTCCTCAAAAATTCAGGTGATGGTATTTGGAGAACTGATCAAAAAAAGGACAAAGATAGCTAATACATACTAGTAAAGGGAACAATTCAACAGGAAGAGATAACAACTATAACTATGCACCAAATGTGGACACATGTAATTTCATAAAGCAAAATCCACTGGACATAAAAGTAAAAATAGCCATCAATACAATCACAGTAGGGGACTCCCACACCCCACTTTCACAACCACACAAGTCACCCAAACAAAAAAACTAACAAAGAAATATCAAAGTTAAACTGCTGTTGAACAAATAGAATTAACAGATATCTACAGTGTTTTATCAAAAATAACAATATATATTTATCTCAATAGCACACAAAACTTTTTCCAAAATGTGTATGTCCAAATAAATACAAAAGAATTGAAATATCATCAAATCATAGTGAAATCAACAGCATACGATATCACAGAAATTATGCAAACACATGGAAATAAAGTAATACATTACTGAATAATCAATGGATCACAGAAAAAATCAGGGAAGAAATAAAAAAAGTTCCCAGAATCAAATGATAATGAAAATACAACATAGCAAAACTAGTGAGGCACAATGCAATCAGTTCTAAGGCAATGCACATATTAAAAGAACAGAGCAGGGCTGGGGATGTGGCTCAGTGGAAGAGCTCTTTCCCTTGCACAAAAAAGGCCCTGGGTTCAATCCCCAGCACCACACACACACATACACACACACACACACCTAAGAAGAAAAGAACAGAGAAATCCCTAATAAATAACCTAATGATGCATCCAAAGGTCCTAGAAAGACAAGAACAATTCAATTCTGAAACCAATAGTAGGAAAGAAAGTATAAAGATTAGAGTAGAAGTAAATGAAATTGAGACTTAAAAAAGAATACAAAAGGTCAGTGAATCAAAGAGTTGATTCTTTAAAAGGATGGAATGAAGATCTGAAAAAGAGGGAAGTGGAAGAAGAGGGTAAGGAGAAATAAAAACGATCTGGAGATAATATGTACCAATTGCCCCACAATGAACACATTTACTATGCATTACAAAAATATAAAAAATTGGGAAATAAAAAGAAACAGAAGTTCAGAATTATGAAAACACTAAAAGAAAAGTGAATAGAAATCATAAAGCCAATAAAATACATGTAACAAAAAATTCACTAGATAAAGTTTCAGAAAGATAAGACACAGTGCAAGAAAAGGTTAGTACTGTGAAGACGACTAATAGAAATTACATAAACTGAAGTACACAGTAACAAGATAAATAGAGCCTCAACAACCTAAAGTCTTAGATGGAAAGCAGAAAGAATATAGCAAGAAAAAGTATCTGAAGAAAGAGTGGCTGAAAATATTCTTTTTAAAAGTTAATTAAGTTTATTGGTACATTTTAGGTATACATAATGATCACACTCATCGTAGGGAACTTGTGCCTATATATGATATGTCTTGATTTTTTCCTCTACCTTCCTTTCAACCTCTCTTCCTCTCCTTACTTCATTTCTTTCTCTTCTTTTCCCTTCTTTTCCTCCTCCCACTTCCTTAGTTCCCCTTCCCATTTGAACATTTTCTTCCTATTTCACAATACCTATTATACATTTTGGTCCTTACTTACACATTTAGTTTCTCACACCAGAAAAAAAAAATGAGGTATTTGCACATGTGTGTCTGATTTATTTATTTAAGAATATGGTTTCAAGGTACATCCATTTGCCTAGAAATGTCTCAAGTTCATCCTTCTTTATGGCTGAGTAGTACTCCATTGTACAAAAAAAATACCCTCATCTTCTTTATCCATTCATAGGTTGATGGGCATTTGGGCTGTTTCCTCATTACATTTGGGCTGTTTCCTCATTACAAACTGTGCTGCTATAAACATAGGTGTGCATATATCTCTGTGGTATTATGCTTTTAATTCTTTCAGGAAGAGATCAAGAAGAGGAATAACCAGGTCAAATGGAACCTCTAGCTTTCATTTTTTGAGGAATCTCCACACTGATTTCTACAGTGGTTGCAAAAAAAGCCCAGGCCCTGATGGATCCACTGGTGAGCTGTACAAGAAATTTAGAAGACCTACTGAAGCTGCTTCTCAAACTCTAATGAAATTTAAAGGGAAGCAATACTCTCAGATTCATTCTTGGAAGCAGGCATTACCCTGATACCAAAACCAGAGAAGGTTGCAACCAAAAGAGAGAATACAGGTTGATCTCTTTGTGAACATAGATGTAAAAATCCTCAATAAGATACTGGCAAACACAATGCAACAAATCATCTTGAAGATTATATACCATGACCAAGTAGGATTCATCCGAAGGATACAGGGATGATTCAACATATGCAAGTCAATAAATGTAATACACCATATTAACAGAGCCACAGACAAAAACCATAGAATCACCTTAATAGATGCAGAAAAAGCATTTGACAAAGTCCAACACCCATTTATGATAAAAAAAAAAAAACTTCTACACAAAATTGGAATAGATGTTCTTTCTCAATCTGATGAAAGCCATCTATGATAAATAAATAGTCAACATCATACTACATGGAAAAAAACTGAAAGTTTTTACCCTAAAATCAGAAACAAGACAAGGATGTCCACTGTGACCACTGTTGTTCAGTATAGTTCTGGAAGGATCCAGAGCAATTAGACAAGAAATAAAAGGGGTAAGCATAGGAAATGAAGAACTTAAATTACCATTATTATGGATGACATGACACTCGACATAGAAGATCTCAATAACCCAAATTCAGTAGCATAGCTGAAAGTATTCTTAATGTGACTAAATACATTGACTCAGATAAATGAAGCTTAGAAAACTCCCAAGCGAGATAAGTATAAAAAAATCCACACCACAGTTCATCAAAGAAAAATTGCTGAAAACCAAAGAGAATAGAAGTATCTTAAAGGCAGTGAGAGATAAAAAGAAACATAAATAGATAATAAGAATAAAGGTTGACAATAGGAATGAAAGTTGAATTTACAATAGAAACAATATATACAAGAAGACAATAGAGCAAAATCTTTAAAGTGCAGAAAGGAAAAATAAACCAAGATGAAATATCGAGTGGCATAAAATGAGTCTGAAAAAATATACACAAGATTTAAATGATTTAGAGGATGTTATCTGACCACAATAAAATTAAATTGGAACTTGAAAATTAAGCAACATACTTCTAAACTTAAATGTCAAAAAGAGTATATAGAATATCTAGCACAATCCACCTATGAAATAGTTGAACAGTGCAATATTTAAAATGAAATATGTTGATTAGAGATTTGAAAAAACAAATTGAAAAAATACCTTTATTATTCTTCACCATTGGAGCTACTAAGAAAAGTCCTAAGATTAGAAAACAAATTTTCCTCTATGTGAAGAAGGGAATAACAATATCATTTGAGGAGAAAGTATGTCAGGAAGATGTTATGGACATCCATATCTATGGGTTATGCCCAGAGTTTAGTATGGATAATTCAAAAAGTTACACAGCATGCTTCAGCTAGCACTCAAGTATTTTCAAATGTAGAGAAGTTTTTTTGCTATAATTTTAAAAAAGTTTAAATTTACTTCTCTAATTGTACTTTAGGTCAATTATTGCACATATGAAAAATAACATGGGACATCATCTCAATTTAAATGATTGGCTATAAAACATAAAACATTAAATAACACATACCTTAACTGTATTAAGAAAACATGCTTGCAATCTTTTCCCCAAAACTAGAAAATTTTCTGCAGCTAGTGGAAGTAATTCCTTGTAAAATTCCTCTGCATCTTCTCCTGGCTCTAAGCCCACACAACAATGGCTAAAACAAGAGCACAAGTTTGTGTTAATCATAAATTTCAACTGAATATTAAATTTATGTAGACATAGTACCTTAACTAGTATCTTTAGCATCCATCTTCTGTTGCCAAGCCAGTAAAAAACTTGTTGAAAAATCAAACTAACAACTTTCTAGAAAAGTAAACTGTGGTGTGGACCTTGTTTGTATTTAGGTTCAGGATACACATATTTTAAAAACCAACGTATCAGCCCTTTGGGAAGTGAAAGTCATTTGGCTCAAAATAAACAGAAATGAGTCAAGTTTTCAGTGAATTGAATATGGAAAAATATGTATATATGTATACAGGATAGCTAACATAGTTGTACTACTGACTTTAATTGCTCTATTAAAAGGAACAGTTAATGTTTAAGTATATGATCAATTTTACATGTCTATATTTGTTTATCTGAGTATTCAAATTGAAGATATCAATATGTAATACAATAACCACTGTTAATTTCCTAAAAAATAACAAAAACTAAAAGCAACAGAATATCTCAACTTTTTAATTCATGAACAGCATTTCCTGTGAACCCAGAGCAGGAATAACAATCATGAGACAGATAAAGAACAAACATTCTCCTGTAACTTTTATACCAATTCTACTTCCTAATAGACCTCTATCCTAAGGTCTGAAAATTATCTCTCTATATTTTTTATATTGGAAAGGAAAACAGCAAAAACCTAACTCCTGAAAGATCCCTTTAGAATACACATTAAAAGAGAAGTCATTTAAAGAAACACATATTGAAATTGCACATAAAAGCTACTCCCTGGTTAGGAGTTGAATATATTCAGAAGTCTCAATAATAAAAAGTATTTTCATAGTAGAATAATACCAAAAAGAGCCTGAACCTCAGAATGGGTTGTAGTCTGATAAGTAAATACTGTTGTTTGAACTATTTCAATAGTGTGCAGACACTGATAAGCAGTAACAGCTACATATTAAACATACTAAAAACCAAATTGGCTAATGTTTACATGTATCAGATTTATTTTCTCTTTGGTTCTTAGTTAAGAATATCTATTTTTATAGAGAATATTAAGTACAAATATCAATATTGTCATGAGCCAGTATATATAATCAAAACAAAAAAGGAAGGCTTTATTTACTTAAGGAAATCATTAATCTTGAAAACTAAAGTTTAAAAAGAGTATTAAAAGTTTAAAAAGAGTATTATGTATATTTTTAGCAGTACTTTGTAACTGTATAGTTTTAATATGGACTTTAGTAATAAAGTGGGTAGGAGAAAACAGGTTAGAAAGTTAGGAGCAAGACATAGTGTAAATATGACAAGATCCTTTCAGTGGGGATAGTACATTAAAATCAAATGGCTTGTTAAAATAAGAAAAGAAAACAAGCTAGGATATAGTAACTAAATGTACATTTTCAGTTACTTGATCAGGACGTAGCTTAGGCACTGAGACCACCTAGTTTATTTTATTGCCACTTTTTGAAAAATGATTTTGTTCTCTCAATTTTTAGCATGGCAATAGGAAAATAAATACTGTTTTAAAATTTTATCAATAGGATTTGTGTTACCTAATGAATACAGTTAACAGCTAATCAAGATGATGCTTAGCATCTATTTTGCTTGTTTCATACATACATTTACAATAATTGTTAGCTGCTCTCATTTTACCTTACTATCTGTGTAAGCTGGGAAATGGTAGCCCAACCACCCTGGATTCCAGAACAATCTTGCCTGAGGACCAAGAGGCAATACTGAATGAGGTCATAACAATATATATCTGTACTGTCTCAACTAAAGAGCCAGTGCTTTAATTTCTATATTTCTTCAAATATTCCTGAGATAATAAAAAGTATATTAGCCACTTTGGATTCAGTGGTGAGCAAAAGAAATAACCACCATCCTCAAAAAACTTACAGAGGGAATTTTTAGACAACCGCCCATAGAGTTACCAGCGGTAACAGTACATAGACATAACAGTACAGTCTGCCAAAAACATTGTATACACATTTCAGGAAAAGAAAAACAGTGTGACATTTTTTCAATAGGTGTTGTTAACCTCACATGGGGGAGCCCTAAAGGACGTGGTATATCACAGAAAACCCACCACACTGCCAGCTCTTGGAGAATAAATTGAAAATGTATGATGTGCAGCAATCTCAATGACCAAGGTTACCCAAGCAGTAGTTTGCTGTACTAATACATGTCTGGAAGCAAATGCCAACACTCTGAGCAGCTCTTGTACTTGTAGAAAGCAAAGGTAATGTGTGTTAATCTCAAAATGTCTCAATAAATTTAGTATTAAACTATTTGTACAATTTTTTTTCCTGAAGTGTTTATACTTTTTGGGAGGGTAGATTCTGTGGTATAAAAGAAAAGTACAAAAAAATCTATCATAGGAAGTTCAAATTATTGTTAGGAAAATGAACAAAAAAGCAGAAAATGTTGAAAATTAGAATCAAATGTAAATTCCTCAAGAACAGGCTTCATTTTACCTTACTATCTGTGTAAGCTGGGAAATGGTAGTCCAACCACCCTGGATTCGAGAACAATCTTGCCTGAGGACCAAGAGGCAATACCGAATGAGGTCATAACAATATATATCTTGTTTGATTTTCTTCAACTCTGAGCTTCCTAATGGTGTGTTGTTTAATATTTCTAAGGCAAAGGAAAATAAAATATACTTATTATTGCTTAATACATTCAAGAGCTACTTGATTTTTACATATGGGACAATCATATGGGACAAAACTATATTCAAAAAGAAAAACTGCTACGTCACTGTGAAGATTTCTCTAAACAAATTAGAAACAAATGTTAAGATTATCAAGGATAGAACTGTTTTTAACTTCTAGTGTTACTTAATCAGAAAATTATTTTCTTACCTTTTAACTTCAACAAAATGACAGGCACGTCTTGCTCAGGACTTTTGGCAACTTCAGCAGCTAGAGATAAAATCCTTGAGTCTGTATCTGTTGGCTTCATTTCTTAATTACCTGTATTTTAATAGAATCAGAAAATAAAGATCAAAAAGCCCTTAAATACTCCTTTCCTAAATAACTCTTGCAATGTAAAATCAATATAGAGGAAAACTTAGGTTTTCTTGCCTTGTTTGAGAAGGATTTTGTTTGTTTATTTATTTTCCTTATTGGAAACTTTTTTTTAACCAAGTGCAACTCTTAAAAGAATTGTAGATCTCTCTAGCTACACGTACCAGTCATAGTATAGTTATTATGTACCAAGAGTCGGGAACTGTGCTATGAGTTACAGTCACTCTCTCTAATCTGCAAAATTCTAAGGACAGACTTCATACAGGAGAAACCGAGTGTGCAGCGCTTGATCTTAGCCAAAAGGCCGAGAAGCGATGAAACTGAGCGTGCAAAAAGGGACTAATATGAGGGGCCTGAGGCTGCCATTCTTTTAGAGGTCTGTTTATAAGGTTGACCCTTGGCTAGCATCTAGAATGTGGACTTCGCAAGGGTTCTGCTGTTTTTGTCTTTTTTTTTTTTTCCTAAAACAAAGTTTTACTGTATGGTCAAGCCAGCCTTGAACTTGCCGCAGAACATATTCCCTGCTAATGTTTTGGTTGGGAAAAAAAAAAGTATGTTTTGAGTACACATATACACACATAAATAAATATGCATAAAATTCTGAAGTATATAAAGTACATATTAAGTGCCTGAGATGACATAGGTAAAAATTTAGAACATACAATCAAAGGACTCTGGCTCTCTGAGCCAGTTTCCTTATCTATAAACACTCCTATAAGAGAAAGTAGCCACTAATAATAGTTGTAGGCTCCAGAAGCTGAATGCTTACCTTCCCTATGAAACGGTACGTTAGAAGAGTGGAAGTTATAAAAAATGGTTTGAGGGAGACACATACACTTAACTACCTGGAGCTATGAATTGGCAAATCTACCTAAGACAGAAAACAGTGTAAGTAAAGGTGTATAATTTGATGACAGAATTACCCTGAAAAATTACTAATATTACAACCATTTGTAAACTTTTCTTGAGTGTTTTTCTTCTAATACAATGCTTCTCCCATCTGCACGATATATTCACGAACCTGACAATGAAAGACTACTACTGATAATTATCAATGGTATTACCCTGTTGCCAGAGCACCAGTTCCAGCCTCAGCCTTGATCCTTTAGGAATCCCCTATTCCGGGCCGGGCTCTTCACTGCTTCCACGAATCACTCTGACGAAACTAAAGAAAGAAATTCAACACTATCCAGTTACAGTTGACCCTAATTCTTTCCAGTTCTTAACTTCGAATCCTCTTTTTTCCTCTCCTCCATTCCTAATAGCACTGAGAACTTCCTCTGGTACTTAAGGGTCGGAAAACGATTGCCAGGGTAACGGCGTCGCTTCCAGTCAGCGCCGAGAGCCGAGGCTCTGGGGCCGCAGGCTCCTTTGCTCCGGATTCCAGACCCGGCTTTGGCCCTACCAGGGCTTGTGCACCAAAACATTGCCCACCCTCGGGCCTCAGTTTCAACGCCAGGTCTCCACAGAAAGGCCATGGCGCAGCCAATTCTCCCGTTAGGTCACACGGGAGGTTCACTCGGTGAAGGAGCCTGACGTACGAGCCTTCCAGAATTATACCGCCCCCAGTCCGCAGTCGCTACCTCAGTTCACCTAATCCTGGATTCACTTTCCTCCCCTCCCCACGAACGACCCCGCTCCCACCAAGAAGCTGAACGAGCAGGCTTTTGTGAAGACAGCGTGCATACCTACGCGGGGGAAGAGGCCGAGAGGCGGGACCAGCAGCCTCCGGGGCAAGGGGTGGAGCGCCCTTCAGCAGCCAGCCAATCGGAGCGCGCGCGTCCGGAACGGGGCGGGGTCTGTGGTAGCGGCGCTGGCGGCCGGCCACAAACACAGCTGTTTGGGGCTGAGGTGGCAGATGATAGCGAGAAGCACGGTCGCAGCCCGAGGAGAGTGATGAATGGACCAGCAGGACTTGCGCACTTGGGCCGTCGCGAGCGAGTTCTCAAGTTAGGCGAGAGTTTCGAGAAGCATCCGCGCTACGCCTTCCACACTGTGCGCTGTGAGTGAGGACTGCGCCAGGGACCTAAGGGGGGCCTCCAGGGATGGGTTGAGGAGTTCCTCTCCTGCAGCCCCCTGCTCTTCTGGACCTGGGCTTGGGGCAGGCGATCCGCTGTCCTGTCTGGAGTCCTAGGGGTCCATGGTAGGAGCTGGCGTGCAACAGGTGTAGGTAAATCCTGAGTGAGACCCAGAGGCGGGAAGGGAACGTGCCCCCGGGGGACCTGCAGGGGTGATAGGAGGTGAGATGACCAGTGGAGGATGCGCGGGTTGCAGGGAAAATGACGTGACGAAAGGAGGAAAAGACCGAATGCAGGGCGAAGCAGGCTGGTGGGACAAAGACAATATTCTCTCTCTCACCCCTGATGATGAGGGAGTTATTTAGAGTGTTCTTGGGTGGAGGTTCTCAACCATCCCAACAATCTATCACGTTTGGACCCCAGATTTCATTGTCAACTGTCAAATGCTGATTACCAAAGTACAGATTGGTAGGTGTGTTATTAATCTATTTATGTAGAAGATTTTACCTCCTGTAGTTTCTGTCCTTGATTTTCTTATGTCTTCTGGAGCTAGTTTTAATAAATTCTTTTTTTAAAAAACTGAGAGGATGATTCATTCGAAGGTGTAGAAAGAGAAAAGATGATAGATTGCTACCCTGGACGAGTAGGGAGCATTCAAAAGTGAAATACTCCATTTATTCTTTTATATATTGTTGAAAAATAGATTGAAAAAGAGCTCTTGATTTAGCAATTGAATGACACAGATCCCAGGAAGAAAAATAATAGCATATGTATTATTTTCTATGTAAAACATTCATTTTTGCATAACAGCCCTGGTACAATTCTAGGCAGGAAGGAAACTTTGAGATCACTGAAACATAACCTCTTATTTTTCTGTGGCAAAATTATAAAGTAGGTATTTTCTCATTTCCTTTCTCCAGCCCAGCCCCACTTCTCCTGTCTCATGGTTCCACCGAGCTCATTTTGTCAGCTTGTCCAGAGACCTTTATAATTTATGCTCTGACATGTTCCATAGTTCAATCAAAACATTCAGTTAAAAAATCAGAGACTCCAATCTAATATAAAAGTAGGAAGAACCAATGGTTTAAATCCTTCAAGGATACATTTATATTTTATAAAAGGGTTTTATTAAGCAAAATTAACATCTATTTGGTAGAATATATGAGTAATTGCCAACAAATGTCAACTGTGTCCCTTTTTATTCTTTGCGTGACCATACTCTGTCATCCAAAGGTTCCCCCAGTGAGACAACTAGTGCTGTGCAGTCTCTGAGTTTCTCATTTCACTAGTTCCATTCTGCGAAAGAAAGATATGGTTCTCACCTGGTTTTTCCATGCCCTTTGCTCAGCTAGTATGTTCTCTCTTTTCCTCTTCCTGCCCAGGTACATAGAGATTTTAATATTAATTTTTCAAGTTACAGGGTTTAAAATTATAAAAATTTGCTCAAGGATATATTTTTATATACTTTGTATGTACCTACCCTGCTTAAGGGCATGATTCTCAAATCAACTGAATAAAACGTAGCCTTTGAAGAGTACCTTGCAGGTACTTAAAAGTCTTTCATTTGTGAGAATCATCCTCAGTCAGAGTCAGTTGATAGAGTTGAAAAATGACAATAAGCTAAAACAACAGCAATAATAACCACATTAAATAAATACACCTAGATGTTTGAATAATAAATTTCAAAATAATAAGCAATAATAAACCTAGATGTTTAAATACACACTTAGTCCTATGGAAGACTTTAGAAAGGTTTTTAGACCTTTCTGTTGTGGTCAAACAGGCATGTTAATGGCACAGAATCATTTTATATTTTTAAAACTAAAACCTGTCATCATCTTTGAGGACATTTCCAATGTGATAATTTCCATTGTGGTCCTCACTCTTAAGAACTCAGAGTAACAAATGAAAAGTGTAAAATGGACATTCTGACATTTATATAGGGTAGGTGAGTCTTAATTTATAATAAGCACTTGGGCCAATGTAATTTGAGAGAAATTGTATTTTGTCTTTATGTACTGGAGTAGTTTTGACTAAAGTGCTAAGGCTTCAAACACACCTGGTTGTGATCTCTCTCTCTTCTCTCTTTCTCTCCTTTGCTCGCTCTCTCTCTCTCCCTCTCCCTCTCTCTCCATACATATTTGAGTGTGGGAACATGCTAATCTCTTGGGCCCAGTTTGCTTATGTGTAAAATGGTATTAATATCTGAACTTCGCTGTGGCTGAGTAAGTAGCATAAAATCCAGTGTTGTGTTTGGCACATGGTACAAAATAAGAAGTAGTCACAGTTAGTTTTGAAGAGTGTATGAGGAATTCCAGAAAAAGTAATTTACTTCAACTTTTTAAAATCATATATCAGAGCTTAGCAAAATAAGACCTGTCAAAAAGATAGTCTGACCTGAGGTAGGGAGGGCACAGGATGTTTTAACAGTGATAAACTAAATGCTTAGCAACACATGATTCACTGGGTGGAAAACTTAGAATAACACGAATCACTAGAATTAATTTTGGCTTTAGTCTGGTATTAGCTTTACAATTTGTATCTGGATAAAGGTTAATAAACAGTAAAATTCTTAAGTTTTTGATGACACCAAGTTTTGCTATCACAAAATGATGGCAGTGAATACAGAAATATTTTTGTAGTTGTTTGAGCGCACCCACTCTCTAAAATGTAGTAAAGTTTCATTGTGAGAAAATACCAGAAATTACACTAATGAAAAATAAAATTAAAATTATATTTACAGTTAAGGTTCTCTGACCAGTGTGGTATCTTGAAAAGTGGGTTTTGGAGTTATTTGAATTAGTTCAAATTGTAGGAAATAAACTGATGCTAGTTATGGATTCTTTTGTGAAGTTATTGACTTATGATTTAGATTAAGAATGTCACTACAAAGCCTCTTACGTTCAGAGGGGGGCTTTTATATATTTTTTATTTTTTAAATCTGTTTTGGCTTTTTGAGACAGGGTCTTGCTGTGCAGTTCAGACTGGCTTTGAGCTCACTTTGTAGCGCAGCCTGGCCTCAAACTCGCAATGATCCTCCTGCCTCAGCTTCCCAAGTGCTGGGATTACAGGCATGTACCACCATGCCTGGCCTTTTATTTTTTAATTAATTAAGTTTATTGGTACGTTTTAGGTATACATAGTGATTGCATTCCTCACAGGGAATTTGTACTTGTACATGATATATCTTGTTTCTTTTTTTCCACATTTACCTGTCCTCCCTTCAACCCCTCTTCCCACCCCTATTTACACACGCTTTCCTCCACCCAACCCTTCCACCGTGCTGTTTCTGCCTTGGAGTCTGTCACCACAGACTGAAACTTCAAAATTTCTGAGCCAAAATAAACCTCTTCTTCATTAAGACGTGGGTGTTGGGTATTGTGTCTCACCAATGAGGAAAATGACTAACACCATGATATTTTACAATGCTCAGATGAAATAATCAAGAAGTGTTAAACATTCATAGAAAAGGGTTAAATGTAAAGTAGAAAGTATTTTTTACTCTTCCTGCAATATAATAAGTAACCACATTATAAAGCTGAAGAAATAATTATAATAGAAACATATAATTCAGAGGAGAATAAATAAATTCAAATAGAATAAATGGTAAAACTGGTTGTAGGTTTTCCCAGGGAACATTAGAAATAAACTAGACAAATTAGAAAAGAATATATTTGACATTTAGAGCATATGGAAAGCATCAATATGAAATTATTAAATAAATTATTTAATTCTAGAAGTATAACTTCCTGAAATTCAAATATTATATAATTAAAATTTGTTTAAAAGCAAATAGCATTATTTGATAAAACAGGTAATGAAAAGTGAAATGTAGTACTTCTAATATGATAATTAGACATACAAATTGATTCAGAATAGTTTTGGTAGAGTTATTGTTAATAAATTTGGGCTTTTAGTAAGTAAAGATATAGATTCTTTTGAGTATATTTCTATCTTGCAATTAATCTCATGTATTGTAGGTATCTTCATAGGCGGCAGGGGCTTGTATATCTTTTGAAATTATGCAGTATTTGATGTGCAGTTTTGTATGGAAATGATCTCTAACTGGTCTATAAGTTTCATCAGGTTCTCACAGGAATTCATAACTGCCCCTCATTTCCTAAAACTGCTCTGTCCCAAAGTTAAGAACTGTGCCTATAAGGCAAAAGGGTTATATAATATGGTGGACCGAGTGTGTGGTTTAGACTCCTGACTTGCTATCTCAGACTAACCAGTTCCACAACCTCCCAAATGAGTGGATGGTGAAGGTTTAAATAAAAGAGACAAGAGGTATGATTTCATGGCTCAAGGAGGATCAAAACCCGCTAGCAGAGTTCAAGATTCTCTGAGGGCTAAGACAAAAAGCTTCTCTGGGCAACCTATATTTATTTGATTTTCAAACAAGGAAGGGGATACAGAGGAAAGCGTGGGGAAACTGAGTAGGACATTGGGAGTTAGAACAAAGACTTCCCCAAGTAGTAACTTATGCTAATAGGAGAACTATCTTATCTCCAAGTTGACATCTCCAAGAGGGAGACATCTGCAGATGTAGTCTCTGTCTAGTTAATTGGGGTTGGATCCAGGTGTCCTCAGCTGGGACCAATGACTCATAGAAGTTCACTTACTATGAATCCACTGCCCATCTCCAGACAAGGGGCCTAGGCCTGGGACAGACTCACAAGTAAACATAGAAAGCTAACTGATTAATTTTAAATCCTGCTCAGAGGTGCTTTGTAGTGGTCTCCATCAACTTGATCACTTATTGATTTTGTTACTTTAAAGGAGTTCTCCATTGGCAAAATTCAGCATAAATATTTGTTGTGAAGATCAAGAGTGACAATATATGATAAAGGAAGAAGTTATTTTTTAAACCCTAAATAGTTGTTATAAATTAACAATATAAGGTGAGTTTGACTTTAGAGATGTTTGGCTCACACAGTTGTTTAATTTTGAATTAACCCCAAGTACATAAAGATCAGGGTATTTTATATAAAACTTTTCTAAAAATCAGAAGGTAACTTGGTGACACCGAGCCTGTATCTCCTCTCAGCAGTCACTTACTAGGGCAGAGTTATGATTGCCCCCTAAGAGAGGGCAGTTCAACCTGATCATTAAGGTTCCTGCAGATCTGTGTCACCACCTGTGTTATCTGACTGGACTCTCCTTTAAAGCAACAGTTAGCTGTAGTTAAATGACAGTCATATCTCTCAGAATTGCCCTTTAGTCACTGTCAAAAATATTGGCGGTCAGAGGGGTGGTCATGATTTTACTCTAGGATCCTGTTTCTAGTGTTTTGCATAGTTATCATATAGAATTTCTAGAAATTAAGTAATAGATGCCTTCTCTGAGAACAAAAGTCTACTAAGGAAAGAGCAAAAGAAATATGGCAATATCTTCTCTAAAGAAAGTAGAAGTTTTGAAGTAGCAATTAATCTGATTCACAGGAAATACTTAGAAAACAAGTATTTCACACATAATTCAGCACTTTATATACACTGAAAGTAAGTTTGTAAGTTGTTTAGAAAAGGATAAACAATATGAACCCAAGTCAGTTACAAAGATCTTTTATTTTGCTATTATGTTAAAGACAGTATGCAAGCAACACCACTCTGGAATAAAGTATGAGGCACTATGCTTTAAAAAACCTACAACAGAACATGTCCACAAAGAAGGAATACCACATAGTTTACATTAGGTTTTTGTGCATAGTATAGTGAATGCTACAGGAGAGGAGAAGAAATTGAGGTTCTAAACAATAGAGAAATTTGGAGAAGGAAGAACTTTGAAGTAAGGCTCATTCCAAAAGTATAAAAGCACAGAAAAAAGGTGGGACACTGTGTAGGTTTTCTAATAGTTTATCCTTCAGTTGACTGAATGCTAGTTTGTCTTCCAGCAAGATTGGGAGGGGATCATTTTGTTTTTTGTTTTTGCAGTACTGAGGATCAAACTCAGGACCTTGTGCTTGCCGGGCAGGTGCTTATTCCACTGAGCTATATCCCCAGCTCCTGAGGGGATTGTTTTGAAGGTTAGAAAGATGATATAGTGATATTGCTTATGTGTTTATATTTGTTTCTTAAAATCTAGGAATAAACATTGAGATTTTAAGAGATAACTATTACATATTACATTGGTTAGCATTTTGTAGGAGAACAGAGTTGGTGGAAAATATATATATAGTTAAACATTATATTTTATAGAATACTGCAAGGGGATTTATTAGATAGGCTCTTAGGCTCAGAATGGCCATCTGCACACCAGAATGCCAGAGACTTTCGCTGCTCAGTCCAAGAACTGGAAGTCTCAGAACAAGAGAGTTCAAGGATGCTGTGCCAGTCCAAGACCAAAGGCCTGGAACTCCCTAGAGAGTTGCTTGTGTAAGTGTATGTTAAAGGCCAAAGAAGGTGCAGTATGATATCCACAAGCCACAGCAGTAGCAAAAGATATGCACTCAAGCAGCATTGGAGCTTTCGAATGCAGACTGACTTCCTACTTCCCCTTTGCATTCCATGCAGGTTGTCAGTCTGTTGGATGGTGCCACCCACCATCAGGGTAGGTCTTCCCCTCGGTCTGCTGGTCTACATGCCAATCATCTCTGGAAACACCACCACGCACACAGCTAGAACTGTGCTTTAGTAACATGCTACACATCTCTAAATCCATCAAGTTGATAATCAAGATGAACTATTACATATATATTGTTTTGAATTAAAGCAGCATGAAGAATGAAATATGTTATTAAGAATAATTTGATGCATTTTATATTCATTTCTACTTATGCTTTCAAAGGAAGGAATAGATTTTCTTTTCATAAAATTATTATAAGAATTAGGACCCAGGGGGAAGATGGCAACCAGGTGAGCAGCAAGGGAGCGAACCTCCTTAATAAACACCACCAGCTCGAGACAGACTTGGCGAGCGTGAATGCCGGGACCTCGGCTGAGAAGTTTAGACTGGGCGTATTTCTCTGAGATGCCGGGGGAGATGTGGTAGGGCGGACCAGCCTGCCAGGGCGAGACGTGGGAAAGCCCCAGTCGCTGGGAGCCAGGGACGATCCGCGCGGGAAGGAAGCTTGGCTCGGTCCAGGCGCCGTGGGAGCGCAGCCGGCTCGGTCCCTCTCGCCTCCCGAGCCGGTGCAGCCCCCCCCCCCCCCC